>PVJL010000284.1:296127-477927 GCA_004026885.1 Lyroderma lyra
TTTTTTTTTTTTTTTTTTTTTTTTTTGTCTAGAAAACCTCTCTTGCTATCCTCCTAAATGACCTTCTTCTCTCCTCATTCCTTTCACTGCCAAACTTATGTAAGTACTATTTTTCTTGCTGTATAGTATTATACACTATTATACTACAAGTGCCTGGAAAGCAAGAACCTTAGTTTATGTTCATTTCTATCTGCCAAGTGCCTAGCACAGTATAAGGTAATAAATGGAGCACAGACCTTGGAGCCTGACAAGCCAGGGCTCAAATTTGGACCCCCTAGTCACTGCTGAATGATGTTGAGTAAAACTACTTAATCTTGCTTATCCTCATTAGTAGCTTCCTAATTTGTAAAGTAAGGGTAATAATACCTATCTTCAGAGGATCTGAATAGACATTTTTCCAAAGAAGGCATACACATATAGCCAAAGGTATATGAAAAGGTGCTCAATCAACATCACTAATCATCAGGGAAATGCAAATAAAACCACAATCAGATATCACTCCATACCTGTTAGGATGGCTGTTATCAAAATGAAAAGAGGTAACAAGTGTTAGTGAGGGTGTGGAGAAAAGGGGACCCTGTGCACAGTTACTGGGAATGTAAATTGGTGCAGCCACTATGGAAAACAATATGGAAGTTTCTCAAGAAATTAAAAGTACAAGTACCATACATTCCAGCAATCCCACTTCTGGGTATCTATTTAAGGGAATGAAATCACTATCTTAAAGAGATATCTTTACGCCCATGTTCACTGCAACGCTATTCACAATAGCCAAGATAATGGAAACAACCTAAGTGTCCATCTGTGGACGAATGGATAAAGAAAATGTTTTGTATGCAAGCAATGGCAGATTATTTAGCTATGAGAAAAAAAAGGAAGTTCTTCCCTTTGCAACAACTTAAGGGCATAATTCTAAGTGAAATAAGTCATAGGAAGGTGAATACTGTATGATTTCACTTGTATGTAGAATCTAAAAAAGCCAGTCATAGAGAGTAGAATGGCCATTGCCAGAGTCTAGGGGCTAAGGGAATGAGGAGATGTTGGTCAAGGGGTAAAAACTTGCAGTTATTAGAAGAATAAGTGCTGGGAACCCAATGTACAGCGTAGTGACAGTAGTTTACTACACTATATTATATACTTGATAGTTGCTAAGAGGCTAGATCTTAAATGTTCTCACCCCCCTGCCAAAAAAAGTAATTATGTGAGGTGATGGAGGTGCTAACTAACCCTGTTGTGGTAATCAGTTCACAATAGGTATATGTATCAAATCATCACATTGCACACCTTAAACTTGCACCATGTTATATGTCAGTTATATCCAATAAAGTCAGAAAGAAATAATGCCTATTTTGTAATGTTGTTATGGAGAGTAAATGAGATTACATTTATAAGAAACCCTAGCATGGCATCTGGCACATACTAGGTGCTCAAAAGGTGGGTTCCCTTCCCACCTCCACTCATGGTAGGGATCCGATTGATAGAGTGACCGAATAGTCTCCTACATATTTCACGTCAGCAGCATTCAGTGGCTTGGCATCCACTTTTTGTTTGGTTTGATTTTAACTCTTTTCTTTGCTTTGTGTGTTTCAGGTTCACAACCAGTATCCAACTGAGTTTGAATTCAATCTCTACTACTTAAAGTTCTTGGCTTTCCACTATGTATCTAATCGCTTTAAAACATTTCTCCTGGATTCAGACTATGAAAGATTAGAACACGGTATGCATTCGCATGCTCTTATTCCATATTTTTTGTTAGTTTTGTGTGTTTTAATTAAAAATTCTAACAACATAACTACCCCCAAGTGTGGCAAGGCCATGTTAGGGTTTTACTCTGAACTAAGAAAGTAGAGTGGATGTGCTCCTTGCATCTAAAATTATGTGCTGTGTTAATTCTTAGGCGCTGCAAGTGGCCATTCCTGGAGCACCTTGAAAATGTTAAATCTGCTTACTATTTTAACATTCCAAAGTGGTATCACTCTTTGAGGAGAAACATTTGACTCAGTTTTTCCACCCCGGGTACAATCTGGTGGGAAAGGTCCTACCCATAGGGGCAGTCTGAGTAGCAGTTAAGGCCATGAGTTGGGAGCAAACAGACCAAGGTTAAATTGCAGCACTCCCAGTTAACAGCTGAGCACTTTGGACAAGTTAGGTATCTCTCTGAGTTTTCTGTTTCTTCCTCTTTAAAAGGTGGACAATAACAGCACCCACCCCTTTCAACCACGATGGTCACATTAGGAAATATTTGTAAATTTCTTACCACAATTGTTAACACATAGTAAGTACTCAATAAATCTTAGACATCATTACTATGATGTTTAAATGCAATAATAGTTGTAGAGAGTAGATACTGAGTCAGTGCCTGTGAAAACACTCCCCAAGGGGATTTTACATTCGTACTTGTATTGTTGTGAAGAGAAGGGAGAATACATGTGACTATTTCTGTTAAAAAGACAAGCAAATTTTTCAAAATCATCTTTTTTCGGAATATTATATGAGCCTGAATATTCATAATGAGGACACTCTTTGTGGATGAAAATCTTTACTTATGTTTTCAGTTTAAAATAGGAAATCAGGAAATCCTGCTTCTCAATGCATGCTATTTAAATTGTCTACTGTGACATTTCATACTTTGGGTAAGGGAGCCAGCACAGGTGAGACCATTTCCCATCCTGTCGTACATCCAGATCTTTGTTGACTCATGGAATTGTCTTTCAACACATTATAATCTGAAACCTTAATTTATTAAGCACCAGTGTGCAAGGAAGACATTGCACATTGGACATTGGAGTCACTTGGAGAACTTTTAAAATAACTGATATCTGGGGCCCATCCTCAGAGATTCTGACTTAGTCTAAGGTGAGACCTAGGCATTGAGATGCTTTTTAACCCTTTTCCTGGTAGCCCCGAGAATACGTGCCAGCAGCACTTGTGGCTTCAGCGTTTACCCCGAGATAATTTGCAGATTACAGTCCTAACCTTACCCCCCAAATTATTAAATATTGATCATGTACATTTCTGTTAGTTTAGGATTAGATACAAGTTCTGTTTAGAAAGAACTCTAAGAACAGTTTTTATACTTTATTTTCACATTGAAAACCAGTCGGATTTCGTTTAACTTCAAAGAGCGCGTTTATGTAAAATTAAATGTACTCGGCCAGCGAGCTGCACTTTTCTTTCTAAATGGAAAAAGAGTTAAGCTCTTGGTTTTTCAAATGTGTGGCCAAGGTTGAGAACTACTGTGCTGGACTCTCCAGTTAAAAGTTAAGAGAAGACAACATCAATTAGTCTTGGGTTGGGGGGCCTCCTATTATAAGATTTTGTGCAGCTTTGCGCTGGAGACATTCTTTTCTGATAAACTGGCACAATGCTTGTTGATTTTTTTGACTGAGTCATTTCAGTCAAAGCAAGATAGCACTGCTAAGAGAGATACTCTTTATGGCCTTTTAAAGAAATACCTCCTGCCTTCCTCTAACACATCTTCCTCTTCATTAAAAACAAGATGGGCCTGTGTGAGTAACAGATTGACTATTTGAAAGGTACAAAAATTGTGTCAGAACATCCCTGAAGGGCCCCCCCACTAAATTCTGCTTCTGTTTTTAAGTCACCCAAAGTTATAGATCACACCCTTCTGTCATGCAAAGTCTCCGTGACCATGATTTGCAATATATATAAACTACTAAATGAGAAAACACTTTAAATGGCTCCATAACAAACAGCCAACAACTTAAGAACTGAGTTTCATCAAGTCAACTCTAAGTCCTTTCATTTTTCTCTTAAAAAATGTGTAGAATGTCTCCTGTCATGGACCTCTGGGAATCTCGATACAGATGTAACATGTAGATTAGAAGAGAATCGTGATGTACTGCTAAATGCTTGGGGAAATCTTATCAGATGTTTTCCTTCCATTTGGATTTGTTTCTGTATAACTATGACATTCTTTCCTATCTTTAGCTTTGCAGTTATTTTCTAAAGTTATTGCATGTACATTACTATTTCTAGAGCTATAAGAAATGTTCCACTTTTCATCTGCTATAGTCGTCATACTTTTAGGCAAAATGTTGATTTATTTGACATGTCTTAAATTTTTTGGATTAACAGGAACTTTATTTGATGATAAAGGAGATAAGCATGCCAAAAAAGGAATTTGTATTTGGGAGTGTATTGATAGAATGCACAAGAGGAGTCCCATTTTCTTTAATTATTTATATTCACCAGTGGAAACAGAGGTACAGTAAGAAAGCATTTGTTTCATTTTCTGAATATTTTGTGTTAAAATTTTCCTTACTTTTAGTGTCTATAATAGGCTTTTTATAAACATTTGACTAGGTTTAATATCAGGAGCTATTCAAAAGTTTGGTGCACTGTGGATTTGGGTTATGATGGAATGGAGACTGTTCACCAAATTCTTGACCATAAAATGTGAATCTGGCCCCCAGTTTTCTTCAATTATTTTCTTTAATTCTTTAATTAACCTAGAAGGGATAACTTCAAGAAAATCAAAGCAGCTTTCCTGGGGAAGAAGGAACACACAAAACTTGAAACCTCAATAGACCATCTAAGCTAAAAACTCTGAAATCCTTAGGAAAAGATTTCCCTAAGTCCATGTGTACCAAAGCCATGGAAGCACTTCTGTGGGACGTGGGGATGTTTGGAACTCAGCCCAGAGGGGTGACTTCTCTGGGGTAACCACGCTCTGCCCGCACATTCATATGAAAATAGCTCTGAAGTGGAACAGACTGGCTTGATAAGAAGAGCACTTTACTCGGGGGCAAGACAACCCCTGCCCTGGACCCCATGTTTTAGGACCCCACGCTGGCCTTTCTCCAGCTGCCCTTCCTCATGAGCTGAGGGGTACAAGAAACCAAGGGTACATGCATAGGTGCCCCTCCTTCATCTAAACCATGCTATGATACCTCAAAAGTTCCTTACCCAACTTCAAGTTGCTGACCAGCCCACTTCTCCAAGTCTGTCTCTGAAGCCAGTGCATGTACCTCTAGGCCCAAAGGTCAGCTAAGAAGTAACTGTTTGGCAGGGAGTGGACAGAGTTTAGCTGCATGGGATGGGGTATACATACACATTCATAAAAGACCCTCAGAATACAGGACAGAACTGAGGTGAGAGGAGCCAAGGACTGGGCACTGGGACCGGCTTCCTTAGTTCCACATGCTTTATGGTATAGAATTCCAAGGAGTCCAAGAATTCTCGATTTGAGCCTGGCCTTCCAGGTCATTAAGAAGTTTTATTTGTGAAGGTAGGAGGATAAAACATATTTAACCGTTTATTTTTATGTATACATTTAAATATTTAGACATGTGGTATTTGAACCTCCATTTATACTGTTGCCCCAGGCCCTGCAAATGTTAGGAGCCAGCCTACAAATAAACTTGGGGTCAAGATGAAACTATTTCAGAATATTTTTTAAACAGGCCCTGAAACCCAACGTAAATGTCTCCGGCCTCAAGAAGTGGGATTACTACATAGAGGAGACCCTTTCCACAGGACCTTCATATGACTGGATGATGCTGACCCCCAAGCATTTCCCCTCCGAGGACTCTGAACTGGCCGGAGATACCGGGACCCAGAGCCAGAGGAGAACAGTGTGGCCGTGCTATGATGACGTCAGCTGTACTCAGCCCGATGCTCTCACCAGCCTCTTCAGTGTAAGTCAACAGTGTGTAGTCACACACCTAGGGCACCAGGGGCCCTGGAGGCACATGGGGCCTCAGGAACCAAGCTATGTTAAGACTGGTTCACAAACTTCTGGACATGACTGTCCTCGCTCAGGTCTAATGCTACAGGTCGCACCTCAGGAGTGTAAGGAGACCCAGTGTGCTCCCCAGCATCAGTGGAAGACCAGGCTCAGTTACTACAAGAGTCTCAGTAAAAATGAGTTTTCCAGCATTATGAGGAAGCAGTCAAGCAAATGGGGCCATTTGCAGCTTCCCAGCTATTTCAGCTGCCTGTGCAACCTGAGTCAGGCCTGGGGTTATGGCTTTTGTGGGTGCTTTACTTCCTCTGGTCAGAAGTGTGGGCTACTGATGGCTTGATGGGCGTACCGCCAGCCATCTTGTACAAGGAACATTCTGGAATGAAATGGTCCTGGCAGTAGCCACTCTGATGAGAGCAGCAGCCCTGAGGAAAGAGTATGAGCCCTGAGAGGGGGCCAAACAGTTCCTGAAGAGTCTCCGAGGGGTTTTCTGAGCAGGAAGAGTATGCTGCAGTCAGCTCCGTCACCGAGGTGGCCGTGCTGGTCACCAGCCTCCCTGCCTGAGGGAAGCGCCATCCCTTGCGCATGTCTTGATTCATTCTTTCCACATCTGGTTTGAATCATTACAGCTGAGGGGTCCCTCTGTCAAGGACAGATTTCTCATCTACCTCAGCTATTAGGGTTTGGCCATCGGCCCAGGGCTTGACATTTTGCTGTGGCCATCGGATTTCCTATGAGCTGGCCAAGGGTGAAGGTGTTTGGGATACACTTTTCTCTGTAAGCCATTCGGTACAGAAAGCCCTGGTTACAGTCCTGGCAGATCGTCTTTCCACAGTGCATCACACCAGCGGGGCTCCCGCCGCTGTTCCTGGCTTCGGACACCTCTGAGGCCCTGTGTTCACCACTGCCTCTAGCTGCCTGCTGGCCATGCTATTCATCTGGGCCCAGTGCAGAGGAGATGTGGCTGTGGAGCACATCCTGATTTCTTTGAATTACTTGTCAGAAAACCCCTTTCAATTACTTCACAGGAAATTGAAAGATTGGAGCATAAACTGAACCAAACCCCTGAGAAGTGGCAGCAGCTGTGGGAAAGGGTAACCGTGGACCTTAAAGAGGAGCCCCGAGCAGACCGTGTGAGTTGGCAAAGCCCTTTCAGGAACTACTTCTGGGCTTTTTGAAGGTACTAGGTCAGGTGGGGCCCACTGCCACAGGTAACCCAGGTGGGTTTAGCCAAAGGGAAGGGTGAGAAGAGAGGGGTCATGCCCTGGGGTTCCAGGGTAGGAAGTTTCAAATGACTGCATACTTCCAGAGCGCCTCACTTCACCGCAGTGACATAATCCTTACGTTTCAGTGCCCCGTGTCCAGGGAAATCACTGGGTTCTTTTCTATCTCAGGGCTTCTGTGGTTTCAGCTGATCTTCCACCACATGAGGGAGGAGGGGAATGCCAAGACCATGTTTGCTTCAGAGAAATAATCAGAGAAAATAAAGTATTTGAAGTGATTAAATATGCTATTGTCTGTTGTTCACACCCCCTTTTCTGTTTCTGAATTAAGAAACATTAATCATAAAAATATTTTAAAACTAAACACTATTTTCTGCTTCTCACACTCCGTTTTCTATTTTTGACTTGAGAAGCTTTTATCATGCACGTAATGTGTGCTAGGGACTGTGCTGAGCACCATGCATGCTTTGGCATCCTCCTTAACCCACAGTGAGGGAGTGGTGCCCATCTCACGTGCGAGGGGACAGGCACGGAGATCACACAGCTAGTACTTGGCACAGCCATGAATCAAAGCCGTGTCAGATTGGCTCCAAATGCAACAGAAGGGAAGCTAAAACAGTGTTCTGAAGAGCACTTGTGGGGGTGTGGCGGGGAGGAAAGGTCAGCAGGGTCAAGGAGAATGGAGTGGTGAGAAGGGACCCCCTGGGCTATGTCTCTTGCCTTCAAATGGCAACTCAGGAGCTGTTATCAGACAGGACACACGTGAGTGCCATCTTACTGCTTCTGTTCTCAGAAAAATAAAATAGTTTCTTGTTCTTTTTCTGATTATGAAATGGAGATATATTTATTCTTTTAAATGACACAGGAATTTATAAAATAGAAAATAAAAACCACCCACAATTGATAATCTAGAAATAAACCACTATGTTTTCAAACTTGTTTTATCCTTTGCAATACATATAAAAGGGATTTAGTATACATGCTATTTTAAAACCTGCTTGCTTTTTTACTTAATATGTGGCATACCTATTCTTCCATTTGTCACTGTATATAAATCAACAGCATCGTTTTTTAATTACTCTCTAGAATTCCATTATATGGAAATGCCAGGTTTTTTGCTTTTTTTACTAGTCCCCTAATGATAGGCATTCAGGTTGTTTTCAGTGTTTTACTATTATAAACAACTCCAGGATATACATCTTTATATAAATAGTTTGCCTATTGGTTCAATTTTTTCCTGGAGATAAATTTTTAGGAAGGAAATTCCCGGATAAGTTGTTTAACAAATCTTTGTAAAGCCTTCTTAGCTCCTTCCTGTTCTGTCTCTTTCAGCCCCAGAGACACCCTTCGGGCTCCTCAGGAATTGTGTCTACCAACCTACCTTCCTATCAGAAGCGGTCTCTGCTGCACCTCCCAGACAGCAGCACCGGGGAGGAGCAGAGTGCCAGCACTTCCCCATCCAACGGAGTGGACCGAAGGGCAGCCACACTGTACAGCCAGTACACGTCCAAGAATGATGAGAACAGGTCGATGTGCTGAAGCCCCGTTGGGGGCTGAAAAGACTCTCCCCACGCGCCCTGCCTTGGCCACACCACAGGCCCTGGGACTAGCTTTCTGTAGACTCAAAATGGATTTGCTTGATTCTTTCTTTCTTTCTATCTTAAATGAATTAGATGGTTCTTTGAAGAGGAAAAAATAGAAATTACGACTAGAATAATGCCAAGAAGTTGTAGCTATTCTGTGGTTGAGTCCTGATTACTATCTCATGTCTGCCAGATCTTCTGAGGGAATATGTGTTAGTCAGCACTTTTTCAGTGGCAGACATCAGAAACGTAGCTCCTGGTAGCGCAAGCAAAAAGGAATTTACTCACATAAACTGGGAAGGCCCGGGATGTGCCAGTTCTCACACAGCCTTCAGGCCTCTGTCCATTTGCTGGCTCTACTTTCTCCTGAGGATTGCGTCAGGCCTAGCATGGCACAAAAGATGGCTACTGAGAGTACCGAACCTCAGAAATTTGGTCATTTCAGCCGAATGAGGTCGTCTTTCGCCAGAAGTCTAATAGAGGTAGTTTAGGGAGAACTCTGATTGCCCTTTTTCTGGATCATTTGAGCGAAATAGAGATTTGACAAACAAAAACAACAGCCTTTCCCTTAATGAAAAATCAAAAAATTTACTGCCCTCTTGTCATTTCTTCCAGGTCCTTTGAAGGAACGCTTTACAAAAGAGGAGCTTTGCTGAAAGGTTGGAAGCCCCGTTGGTTCGTTTTGGATATAACAAAACATCAGGTAACGCCGCCAAAGCCTACAGAAGACTTCTCTCTAGGCGGGGCTCGGTGCCCAGCTGCTGTGTGACTCCAGCAGATGATCCATTCCTCTTGTACGGACACTTTCCAGAGGCCTCTCACATGCTGCCTGGGGGCTCCTCCAGGGACCCAGCATGTCCCTGAGCAAGGGCAGTAGCTTTCTGATGGAAGTTCCAGAGTAGCTCTGCCTGGTGGATGAAGTTGAGCATTAAGCGCAATAGAATTCTGCTCTTTAATGCTCAAATGTCTCCTGCTGCCTACTCTTAAAACCCAAGCCAGGAGAGGCCTTGAGGTGGTCAGCAAGTTGCATATTACATGCACGTAGACAGCCTGCACCTGTGAACGCTCCCCAGAATACAGATTACCTTCAGCCCCGCAGCATAAAGCATCCCATTCAGAACTGAGGGCACTGATTTCTTCGACAAACTTTGAACACCTTCCCTGTGCCCATCACTGTATAGTTTATTAAAGATGACTTCCTTATCCCGCAAAGATTTGCAGCAACACAGGAGGCAGGGGGGCCCCTAAGCAAGCAGAAGATGTGCCCACCCAAACCCAGAATTTATCGTGAGCAAGTACCAGACTGGATGCTCACTGGAGCATGTCGGGAAGGCTTTTACCCATCGTTGGGTTCTTAGCCATTGCTGTAGCGTCTTCACATGCTTTGTGTCATCATCTTTGCTGCAGTGACCTCAGGGGAGAAGCACCCCTACCCAAAACTCCAGCCCTCTGCACCCTCCACTAGTGAGAGTTACAGAGCCCCCCCCCCCCCCCCCCCCCCCCCCCCCCCCCCCCCCCCCCCCCCCCCCCCCCCCCCCCCCCCCCCCCCCCCCGTGTTCTGACTCCAGGCCTCAATCTGCCTTGGAACTGACAAGTCACCCTTGAGGCAGAGGGATACACATTTTAATTCTCAATGCATTTGCCTCTCAATTGGAGTCTGTTGAGAAAGATATGAACTGTTACCCCTCTACAATGCTCTGGTTGGACATGCATCTTGAAAACACCTTCCAGGTGAAGACTTTAAATGGGGATCACCTTCTCCTCTGTTCAAGGGGTTTCATAAAGGTTTTGCAGAGTCTTTATGGGAAGATGTAGAGAGTTTATTTTCAAATATACAATGGAAGTCCTTTGTACCGGACTGTACTTTAACAATGTCTCCGAAATCACAGAGTCTACACTGTGTAGAAAAGTTCCATTAAACCACTAAATATAACATGGGAGGATGTAATAATTTTTCTGTAATTTACAATGACATCAAATTATATTTGCATTCTTACCCATCTTTTGGATTTCTTTAACAAAAGGTATACAGTTTTTCCATTTAGTCCTACAGGGCAGACAATTGATTTCACAAACTCATCCTAGAAAAAGTGCTACCTACCTCATTGCTGACTATCACTACGGTCACCTTCGAAGTTTTCCCATTGGGAAGCGCCCAGTCCACCCTTCAAAGCAGTTTTGGAACTCTTTTTCTGGAATGGCCATTAGAGCTGTTGTCGTCCCCAAAATCTGACAATTAAGTTCACCAACTTGCCACCATGCGCTTGCATTTGCAGCACTGTACACACAACTCGGTAAGGTGTCATCGAGTTGTTTGTATAGCGGCAAGTTTGTGAACTTAGTTGTCAGATTTGGGGCATGATGATAGCTCTGATGGTCATTTCAGAAAAAAAGGTCCAAAATTGCTTTGAAGAATAGACTAGGTGCTGGCGTCGGTGCGGGAGTACTTTGGTGGTGACCATAGTGACATTCAGCAACAAGATATGTAGCACTTTTCTAGGATGAGTTCATGAAATTAATTGTCTGACCTCTTATTATTTGTCCAAATAATTTCCATACATATATATATATATATATATATATATATATATATATATATATATATATAGAGAGAGAGAGAGAGAGAGAGAGAGAGAGAGAGAGGTATATATATGTATAATTTGAGTTGCTAGGAAGGTTAAATGATTTAAATACAAAGCAATCAGAACAATCCTAGTACATAGTAACCACTCAATCAAATATTATGCTATTTTTTCTGTTTTTCCAAAATCATTTTATCCCTTTATGCTGTTTGGCAGCTTACTTTTTTTGTACATCTTAAACATATTTTCCTGCCAGTTTATGTAGAGCTTTCTCCTATTTGAAAAGCTATATACTATTCCATATTATTGATGTACTGCCATGTAATTAGTCAACACTCCATTGAAAAACAGAGACATCTTTTCACTTTTTAACTGATAAAAACAGTGCTGAAGGAAGTGTCTTTATACATTGTTTTTGCATGCATGTGGGAGTATTTCTATAGGATAAATTTCTAGGAGTGGGAAGAGTGTATCAATAGACATAAACATTTTACATTTTAGTTGATATTGCCAAATTCTTCTCCAAAAACTTCTAAGAAACTTGTATTCCCACTAACAGTGTTTGAGAGGACCTAGACCTTTACATTTAACCTGGATACTACTAGCCATTTTTAATATTTCTTAACTAAATGAAAAGTAAAATCTCATTTCATTTTCTGGTCTTTGATCAGTGAGGTTACCCATCTTTTCAGATGTTTATAGGTCATTTGTGTTTTTTCTGTGACTTCCTTTTGAGATACTTTGACGACTTTTTATCCTAGGTTGTTTATCGTTTTATATCAATTTCTAGAAAATATATATATACATATATATATATATATGTGTGTGTGTGTGTGTGTGTGTGTGTGTGTATATATTCTAAACATTAACCCTTTTTTATGTTACATATATTTTTACAGTTGTCAGTTGACATTTAATTTTATTTTTTAATGTGTAATACATTTATTCTTCAGATTTTAAAAAATTTCTCATAGCCACCTAGTATTTTTGCCTAGAGGCAGCCAGTGTTTTTAACTTGTCTGTTCTTCCACGCATAGTTTAGCAAGATGCAGAGGAAAGTATCCAAACACAGTTTGAAAAGCCATGCCGTTTTTGCTTTCTGTGTCCTTTTGGTTCCAGCTGCGATACTATGACTCTGGTGAGGACACAAGCTGTAAGGGCCACATTGATCTGGCTGAAGTGGAAATGGTTATCCCTGCTGGCCCCAGCATGGGAGCCCCAAAGCACACAAGTGACAAGGCTTTCTTTGATGTAAGTTTATCTCACTGGTCTTTTTGTCTGCACATGATCCTTAGCATCCCTCTACCTCTGAGAATTATGGAGCCTCATAGCAGTTGGTGGTAACTGTAGATGGTAACAGGCCCCTGGCTATGGGAACTGCTATAGAACTTGAACTCAGCACTCTGATCGCCAAGCTGATCTGTCCCAGCTGTCTATATGTCTCAGAAGGCTGCACATTGCTTTACACAAAGGACTCCTTCAAAAGTGCCCAGACACATATGAGAGCAAACGAACTACTTGTTTAATGTTGTTGGTTATTTCACTCACCTCCTACTATCAAGAATAGATGCTATTTCCTTCGTTTCCAGTGATCTTCATGCTGACCATCCACCAAAAAGCTGTCCTTAGTCACACATGATGACTGTCTACCCTATCATCTTCAGCAGCCCTTAGGTAGGCCTTGGAGCATTTTATGGGCCACATGATAAGGGACTTATCTAGTCCCCAGATCCAAGCAGTCCCCAGAGCCAAGCAGGGCTTCATAAAGGGCAGAGGTCATACTCCCGGCCCCTGCTCAGGCTGTGAGGCCGCTTCTCTGACTAGATTTCCAGTGTGGTCCCAACTGAAGAGTAGGAAAGGGAATGGAAAGAGGACACAAAAGCTGACTTTATCATGGTGTGGATGAGTCTCAGCTTCCTGGGGAGCGCAGGGAGCTCACTTGGCACCTTCACTGTGTTGGTGCAGTGTGTGGGAATTGCCAGAGGCTCCAGCCATTCCTGACCCTCCTCCTTCGGCAGGGAAGGCTCCAGGAAGACACAAAAGAAGGTTCTCCTAGCGTCTCCCATTCCTGCCAGCACCATCTAGCAGATACTAATCTGCCATGGGGATGGTAATCGCCCTCTATAACTCTGGGGAATAGAAGCATAAAGGGACTATAAGGCAATGACAGTATGGTAGTGGAGGAGAGAGAAAATTCAGGCTCGGGGGCAGTACAGAAAGGGAAGGTCACAGGGATGGATCGCACACTTGTCCAAAGCCATGGAGCAGCCCTGCCCTTCATCTCTGCTTCTCTTCATTTGGCTTTGTAGCTCAAGACCAGCAAACGTGTGTATAACTTCTGTGCCCAGGATGGACAGAGTGCCCAGCAGTGGATGGACAGAATCCAGAGCTGTATCTCTGATGCCTGATGCCCATGGTCAACCCAAGCAGAAGAGGGAGGAAAGACTCATCCTGCCAAATAGGAAAAAAGTGCGTGAGCCCATGAGGAGCTGACGGCATCCTGTTGGGTTCATACGAGTCAGCCCAGGGACTGGGGTTCTGCTGCCCAGTCTTACCTAGTTCCTTCTTTCAGCAGTTGCTGTGTCTCCTTAACCTGAGTGGATGTGTCACACAGCTCTGCTCAAGAGCCGCAGGCATTCCCTGTGTCTTGCACTAAATGGTTCCAGCAGGGTCTTAGTGGTTAGGGATCAGAAAAAATGCTTCCTGAGCCAAGTGTCATCCATCCCATAAGCCCCATATGACCCCTTTTGCTCTCTGGGGTCATAATTTTATTGGAGTGCTTTCTGACAAGAACTAAAAACGCTCCAAGATTATGTTGTAGTCTGTACAGAGTAGGTTTCCCATCAGAGGCTCCTACTCTTAGCGCCTGACCTCGGAGATGCTCAGTTCTCTGGTGCTGCCAAAAGGTTCATCCTGCCTGGCCTTTGGGGTTCACAACAAGAACATCAGTACTGAGTGGCAAGCAGGGACAGGGCACACAGGATTATCCTGATGGAAAGATTATCCAGGGAATGGTGCAACCATGACCAGGCCAATATAGGAAGATACAGCTTCCAAAACACTGGATTCCCTAGGCCAAGGTGCTCTGAGAATCCAGGACTCCAGGATCGTGTGTTCCTATGTATTCTTCTGCTCCTTGACAGCTTCTTACACAAAATAACATGCAAAAAGCTGCATGCACTAACCCACAAAACAAACCCTTGCACTGACCTCCTTATGAAGGTGTGGAAAGACAGAGCCAGCTGTTTATGACCACACACCACCTGTGACAAGGGCTGTGTAGTCCATAGCACACTGCGGCTTGATTGGAAACCCAAAACACACTTCTGCACATGAAGAGTGAGAACCGTTGGTAGATTCCCTTTACTTTGGGTAACCTTGTGTTTGTTCAGCTCAAAATCTGAGGAATGCTGTTTGTTCACGGGACGCAGAAGCAGCAGCTCAGATCCGGACACTGCAGCCAACTGGAGTCATAGGTAGCTAGGTCATTGCATTTGTTTTGAAATGTTAATATGTTAAATACCAAACTAATATTTCAAAAATATGTACATATGATTTCTATATCCTTGTTTTTCAGACAGTCTGCTTATAATTTAATATAAAAATAACTAAACTGACTCAGTCATAAGATTTCCGTAATGAAATGGCTTCCTTTCTAAAAAAAATAGAAAACCACTTTGTCTTTGTAGGTTAAAAATAAATCCGATTTTCACATTTAAAATGATCTGCACACTAGGAAATAGCACTGTGTTAATATATAAGAAATTGGGGGAATAAGAATGAAGGATTTTTCTATCATTTTCATTTTATAAATTGCCACCTGTGAAAATGGTTTTTGCACATGATTTGTATTTTTCTTTGTATATGAAATAATTTTTTGTACTATGTAAAATATGGAGCCCATTGTACCTTCAGCTATTTGAGACTGTACACAATGCTTCTTTTGTAACTGGATTCTTTTAACTTTCACCAAGGCGTTACATGCCTTGCATTCACTAACCACCTCGAATTAAATTTATTTCTTAAGAAAAAGCTTCCCTCCTTTACTGTGAAATAAAGTTCACTCTGCAGTGCACAGCATTCAGTACACAGCATTCAAGATTCATACGGGAGACCAAGGCTTCCAGGCTAACACACCGCACAACCCGTCCCGTGCCGTGGCTCTATTGATGTCATCACTGCCCTTTGCTCAGCAGGTCACCACACTTGGACACACTGGCCTGAGCCTCCAGGTTCTGGACACACTGCTGCGGAGTTTGGGGCAGAGACCGGAGGCCCCGCTCCCACCCGTGCCTCCCGGGAGCTGTGTGAAACTGATTACGCCCTGGACCACTTCGGGGTCACAGTTTTCCCACCTATGGCCCGTGGCAATGTGTGAACATTTCGGCCATAAGAAACTGTACTCCAGTTTCATAACAGATTTTTCTGCTTCAGAAACTTGTTAAACAGCACAAATGAAGGCACAGTGATTTCATCTCTGGACCACACTTCTCTAGTTAAGCCCTTGCGGTTTACCTTGGAGATCTTGGCCACATCTTGACACGTAGCCAGCAGAATGCAGGTTCCCATCCCAGGGCTGAACTCCTAAGTCTTTTGATATCGAGGAGCCTTCTCTGAGCCAGGCACAGGGGCCCCCAGGAGCCACAGAGGCTCAAGCTGAGGCGGTGACGTCACCCCCCTAGAGCCTTCAGATTTCCTCAGTCTAGAGAGTTCCTGTGATCCAGGCAAGGTCCCCCGGGCCTCTCTTCATTGCCGGCCCTGGGACCTGCCATTCCCCCTGTTCTGTGTCCCTGACATTCAGTCAGGAAGGGAACAACTGGGACACAGAGCTGAGCACAGCTGTGTTCACAGTGTCCTTGTCCAGATGGCCTTCATTCCTCAGGTCTTAGCTGTGACAGGGAGGAGGGCACTGAGTTCCAAGGAAGAATGACCAGGGCCTGGCACGCTGCAAGAGCCTTAACAGAGTCGCCCCTCGCCTGGAGCTCCTGTGACAAAGCCTTCCTGTGTCTAGGCTCCGGAAAGACGCAGACCCAAGGTAGCACATTAGTGCAAACCCCACTCCCCAGCCCCTTTGGCCCAAATCCTGTGAGAATTATATAATCCTAGCCTCTTGTGTGCCTTTTTTTAAGAGCAAAATAATAATAATAATAATAATAATAATAATAATAATAATAATAATAGATGGAGTTAATTTTAACGACATTTTTTATAAGTTATTTAACCCAATGTATCGAAATTATCATTTAAACTTGTGATCAGTACAAAAAATGATCAATGAAATATTTTATATCCTTTGTTCTTAGTCAGTCCTCAAAATCCAGGATTGATTTTATACTTACAGCACGTGTCAGTTTGACCTGTGTGTTACCTTCTTCACGACACCGCTTATACCAAACGTGTGCCATTTGTCCACTCCAATTCTCTGACATCACCTGAGTGTCTAACAATTCCATTCACCTTTGACACTAACTCCCCAGAGTTAGCACAGACCCACATCTAAGGGCTCAGTCCCACAAGACTGGCCCCACTCTAGATTCCAGTTACAAGTCCCAGCGGCCACCTATACATTTCTGGCTAACTGGCTATAAATTTGGGGGTTCCCATAACCCCCTCCTCAGGTTCCGTCATTCTCTAGAAGACCTTACAGAATTCAACAGAACACTTAATGCTTACCAGTGTATTGCAAAGGATACAACTCCACAACAGCCACCTGTGCGTAGGGCAGGGGGTGGGAGAAGGGAGCAGTGCAGAGCTGCTGCGCCCTCTCTGGGCGTGCCACCTCCCTGCCCCTCAGCACCACAGTGTGGTCACCCAGAGCAGAAGCTCTCAGAATTTGGCTCCAGGCTTTCATCCCCTTTCTCCAGTCGCCCTCCCCTCCCCAGAAGCGGAAGTCGCCACCCTCTGTTTAAAGGAAGGTCTTTCTGGTGGCCAGCCCCCACCCTGAAGCTAGCTAAGCGCCCCGCCTAGAACCCGTGACTAGCAGGAGACTCCCAGCACTCATGAAATTCTAAGGGTTTTAGGAGCTCCATGCCAGGACCCCAATACGAAGACCCATTTTTTTTATTATTGTACCACATTTCCGAGCTACCGTACTAGACACACAGATTTATAACAGGTGGCCTGCTCGCAGTAGAACCTGCAGTGGCAGGAAGGGACCTGCCAGCTCTATTCTGATTCACTGTATGACCTTGAAGTTAAGTCCCTTAACTTTGCTGGGCTTTGATCCATAAAATGAAGGACCCACGTGATCTGTGATTCCATGATTCCAACTGTTTACCTTTGCAAAGACTCCGGTTCCAAACTGAGATTTAAAGGATTTGCTGGAAAAGACTAGATCATCTAAATTCACACATGAATCATCCTGTTAAAATGAAGATCTGACTTGGTAGGTCTGGGGTGGGGCTAGATGGTCTGTTATTTCTAACAAGCTCCCAGGTCATGGCTCCCAGGACCACACGATGGGTCAGTCCCAGTCCTCTGAGAACCAGGCCCCAAATGGGTAGAAAAGCAGGGGAGGCTGGGAGAGCCAGGAGTTGGTGACGCAGGTATGACCCTTGTGAAACAGAGAGGGAAAGAGGGGAGACAGACGGAGGAGACTCAGACTGCAGTGCAGTTCTCAGGAAGTTCAGCGAGGGGGTGGGAAGTCCTCAAACCGGCAGGAATCGTCAGCAGAATCCCACATGTCCCAGAAGCAAGCCCGCCTGGGCTCCCCCACCTCAGTCCCGGGTAAGCCGCAGCCGTGGAGGCATGGCCTTGGAGCAGGCACAGCAATAGGGCTCAGAACACGACAGCTGGGGCCTAGAGAAGCTTACAATCCCTATAGTCAGCGCAGAGAAGTCTTTTCATGGTGGTCGCCATCCACCCCTTGTGCCACACAGACCTGTGCCCCACCTAGAGCAGCTCCTTCCTGTTCTCCTTGCACCTCTTCCTACGGGAAACTCCGGGAGAGAAGAGGAAGGCTGGAGCCCTAACTGCCGCCCCTGGCGGTGCTGTTACTCTCCTCTCCCTCCTCACTCTCCAGTCTGAATTCCCTCACCCTCCACAACCTCAGCAGTTGCAGATGTTGATGGCTTTTCCTGGTAGTGTGCCTTCACTCAGCGGGTGAAGTGGGACCTAAATGCCTGGTAATCAGGCCCTGCTCAGGTCCGGGTGCTACACATGTCCTTTCACAATTACAGAGGGGCCCAGTGGGTCCCCTGGGTTCCACACGCGCTCCTTTCTGACCCCCACTATGTAGAAGCAGTCCTGCCTCCTGCTGGTCAGGGTCAGGTAACCCCTCCCGGTCCCTAGACACAGGAATCCAAAGTGGCCTGGTGGCCACCATAAGCTAGTTCAGCAGGACCCTTGCTGTGCCTAGTCAAATGCTATGTTGCGTGGCATTCTTTGCCTTTGCATCAGGTACAGTCACTGGATGATGTGCCGACTGAGGCCGTGTGGTCAGCAAAGACAAAGCCATACCCAGAGTAGGTCTCTGTCCCTCTGAAGATGAGCTGCTGGCCCTTCCAGGGTGGAAGGGGCTAAGGGAGTTGACTCGGCCCCAAGTGGTGAGCTCCTTGCCTTGAGGAATAGTGCCAGATCAGGGGCTCAGCACTGGTCTGTTTCTGACAGGCTGGACATTCAGAGGCAGCAGGACCTAGAGTAGCCTTGGTACAGGGGAGTCCGGGCTGCTGGGCCCCTGTTAGCCCTGGTATGGCTTCTGCCTCTGCCACTGTGGCCATACCCAGTGTGCTGGTTCCAGGGTGGCCAACGACAAGGACTGCCTGTATAACTGTCCAAGTCATTTTGCTTATGTGCTCGTTCACTGCCTCTTCTGTGCCGGGTGCTTCCTAGTGGGCAGTAGTACGTGCTCCTAAAATCTTCACACTTCATGCTTTCTCCCATGTATCCAACCACATGCTGACCCCACACCTCCTTGCCCCCAATCTTCCAGTCTTTCTCCTTCCAGGGCCTGACCAAATAAATAGCCAGGCCATTGGCCACTACCCAAGAGTGGGTATATAGTCTCTCCACCTTGGGCCACCTCCCTTGTACACAAAGTAGATGACCAGGTACTCTGCTCCCAGTTCTGCCCAATGGGAATGTCCTGTTTCCCTTACACCTCTGACATGCAGCCACTGTCCATCTTCAACTTGTACCCACATGACACGTCAACTGTCCATAAACCAAGCTCCAGCTTTTTTCTCCTCTTTTCAGCAGGTTGTCCCAGACCCTCCAGGTGGCTACAGGTTCAGGCCAGAGGACAGGCTCGAGCTTTGTCCTCATGCAATTTATTCGTGCCCTCCGGCCCTGCCCAGGCTCCATCCCAGAGGTAGTATTTCCATCCTGTGACGGACTGCTGCCAGGCCCACAGACTGTGATTTCATGCATCCAATAGAACCCAGCTCACAGTAAGCAGCTTCAGATGTCCCACCTTGTGTGCCAGGGTCAAGTGTTCTGTCTCTACCAAAGCTTTGTAACATGCCAGAAATTGTTTCTCAAAAGTTGTGTAATTCTCTGTGGCCGATGGCGTGGCCTTGCTGTAACACCTCAGGGACCTGCTTTGCAGTTCTTTCGCTGGGACTCACCATAAGCTCCATACTGTATTTTCTCTCTTTCTCACTGATGCAAGCAGTGAGGACTCAAGTCCTGGGCCAAGAAGGCTCATGGCTTCATGTAGGAAAGAATTCAAACATGAGCCGACACAGAGCGTAAAGTGAAAGGAAG
Source organism: Lyroderma lyra (assembly GCA_004026885.1). Taxonomy (NCBI): domain Eukaryota; kingdom Metazoa; phylum Chordata; class Mammalia; order Chiroptera; family Megadermatidae; genus Lyroderma; species Lyroderma lyra. The sequence goes on from PVJL010000284.1 coordinate 315,926, forward strand.
TTTATTTAGCAGAGAATAAGGCAAAGGCCACCCCAAGACAGAGGGGCAATCTCTAATCACTGGTGGAAGAGAGACCCCTCCATCCTCCAGGCCAGGGTTTACATGTGTTTCTTGTTTCCGTGGAAAACTTCTTGGCATGGAGAACTTCTGCAAGGCACAAGAAGAGAAGGGGCAGGTTTATCTTTAACTTTCGTCAGGTACGACCTGCGTCTGGTTTGTAATAGGCTTCGTTACAGGAATGGCCATTACAATGGACTCTCTGGCCAACAGGCTTCAGATAGTCTGTTCTGTGGTTGATGAATGTCTGCCTGCATTCCGTGGTTGGTGGCATGGACCTAGTTTCTTCTTCTGTAAAAGTGGCCCTCATGCCCCTTCCATGTGGCTACCACTGCCACTTTCACCACCCGAGAGTCGACCATCTGTATGACCCAAATGGCAGGACTGCTTGCACTGCAGCTGAGACCTTCTGCAGAGCTTCTTCCTGCTGGGGAACCCACCCCCAGCTGGCAGCCTTTCACGTCACCCAGAATAATGTGCTGTCTCTACCCCAAAGAGGGTTAACAGGCACTGTGCTTTTTTCACTGTGGTAAGAGAGGAGATGCAGCCATTTCTCCTTCTTGGGAGGGGATATCCCAGCATACCCCTACTCACTGAACCCCTGCAAACATCACTAAAGCAGTAGCTCCTTGAATCTTCAGAGCTTTATTAGCCACACACTGCAGTGCCCGTGACTTAGCTCTGGCCTCCAGCAGAGACACCTCTTGCTCATCCTGTGGAATCGGCACAGTGTCACTGACGTAATGGCTCTGTGTGATGCTCCGTGGGATGCTCCGTGGGATATCCAGATGGTCCTGAGCTCTTGGGATTATATTATGACAGAGAGCAAGACCATTAACATAGCCCTGAGGCAAAGCCGAATGAATATTGTTGCCTCTCCCGTGTGACTGTGAACTATTCTGACCCTCTTTTCGAATTGGAGTGGGAAAAAGCCCATTCACCAAATGACTGCAAACCACTTATTATCAACCTGCTGTAGCAGTCATTCTGCGTCCGGCACAGCAGCTGCCAGCGGGGCTGCTACCTGGTTCCGCCTGAGGCAGTGCACGGCCTTCCCGCGGGACCTGTGCGATCCACGGCGGTCAGACTGGCCAATTAACGGGAGAATCGGTGGGGACTGCTACCCCTTCATCTTTTAAGTTGTTAATGATGGCATTCATTTCTGCCGCACCCCCTGGGATGAGATGGTATTTTTCTTTAATACCATCTTGGGCAGAACGAGGGAGTAGGAAGCAGGCAGTTTCAGGAATTCTCGCTTGGCCTTCTCTGCTGTGGTAGCTCCTACACAGTAGGCCGGGGACCCAATGGGGGGGTTTCTCCGACTGTCAACACATATGAATTCTAATTAAACACTAAGGTGCCAGGGACTGCTGAGTGGGTTCGTGGGCCTAGTGGGCCCACTGCCAGCCAGAACTCCACTTACTACCAGACCTGCATAGGCCCCACTCTGAAAAAGGGCCCATTGTGATGCGTTGAGCCTCCCGATGTTAATGTTAATGCAAACTCTGTGTCTACATCCTCAAATGTCTGGTTATTCCCCTTTGCCTAGGGAACAATCACCCACCTAGATAGCCGTAGATGGGCCTTCGGAGAAAAACTGAAGGGGTGAATCATGACGATGCATACTTACTGCAGATTTGCATGGCCCTCCCTCCTGGGGACCTGACCACCTCCTCAGTGGGCTCCATATGGGCAAATGGGCTCAGGTCAGAGAAGTGAGCAAGGACTTGGCTTCCTTGCTCCCCTGCCTCCCACGCCTCCATTTCTGTCTGCTCTTTTGGTTGTAGATATTAAGCAAAGCCTTACTAGTGGCCTGTCTGCACTGCCCCTAGAGACACCATGCTCTAGTCACCCCAACTTTCTGTGGATCAAACCCCCATGCCTACCACTCTGGCCTTGCCAGCCTTACTTACGTCCATTCCAGTATGCCCACTTTCCTCAGCTTTTTTTATTGACTCTCTACCACCTGCCCGGAGAGCTCGGGTATTAGCACTTCGCCAAGTGTTAGCCACTGCTGCTTCCAGACTCCCGAGAGTTGTGGTGCAGTCTGCCCCATCCCCTGGTGTCCTAGCCGGGGTATTAAATCTTGTGCCCTCAGATCAAGGGGTTCTTGCTCGTCCAATCTTACATTCCAGCCCCCTTAGCCAAGCACTGTCTCAATCCAGCCGTAGGGGCCCCTGGCTCCTGACAGCATCCATGAGAGTTACTGTTCTTTCCTGATAAAGTCTCTTTCCTCCCTTATCAGGCCCAGTGGTGAGATGAGGACGTGGGACTGTCTCACTCAGATGCGAGGGGGCAAGGAGCACGTCCCCAACAAGATTATTCTGGAATCCAATCCTGATTATTGTCCTCGGCAGCCAGGAGAGGAAGTAGGAGCAACTCCTGAGAGGGTCCCTGCTGCCCTGCAGGGGTGAGGCCTCTGGGGCAACTTGCAGCACAGCAGAGGTGGTGAATCTTTCAAGGACCGGTGGGCCACCTCTGCAAGCCCAGAGGGTCAGGAAGGCTGCAGCCCAACATCCTCAGGGGCATCCATCCAGGTGACTTTTCTGATGATTCGGCGCTTTAGATTCCGCCCCTTAGGGCCCGACTGTCACCGACCTCCCTGGGCCGAGCAGTCAGGCTTTCCCGGAGCTCTGCCACTCCAACCATTTGTCTTCAGCGTGCCACTCAGCTGCATCTGCCTCCCCCGCAAGTGATATGGGCCTCTGCGTGCTGCCCGGAGGCTCTCTCCCTGTCCCACGGACCCAGGGACTGCGTGTCAGCGGCCCGCAGTCCCTCCTCACCCCTGTGCAGGGCATCGGCGCGAGTCAGCCGTCATCAGGCCAGTTTTGGAGGGCACGGTTCCCGCATAGTTTTCAAATGTCTAAATTATCACACCTGCCACAGCGGTCCTCTCCTCTAGCAAATCGTCCCAGGTCCTCATCAGTGACATATTTAGCATGTGAGCTGCTACCTTGCTCCAGGGACTATTAAGGCCCCCCATCAAGCAAGACAGCATCCTGCTTGCCCCTCCCTTCTCAGTGAGACAGTCCCAAACCCCCTCTCACCACTGTGTCCTCACACCACTCCCCGAAGAGCGGACACCAGGACGGGATTTACTGTGCAAGAGACTCATAGGGGAGCACCTGTGAGGGGAGACCGGCAGGGAGCTGGGGGGCAAGCTGGGAGTCACATCAGCCTGTGACCCTGCAAAGGCGAGACGGGAGGACAGAAGGTGGGTAGAAGAGTCTTAGGCTGAGGTTCAACCCTAAGAAAATGGCAAGGGAGTCCTCGTGCCAAAACCGAATGCAGTGCACACAGAGATGGATATGGGCCAGTCTGAGCGGCCACCGCAGAATGTCTAGGGCTTTCTCTCTTTTGGGGCTCTAGACCCAAAGAAACGAAGTTATCAGCATTTCCTACCTGAGGTCAGTATACCGTACACTGAAGCTTCTGTCTCTGTCACTCACCTACTGTGTCACCTTGGGGGGCTTCTAACTTCTCTCAGCCTCATTTTTTTCATCTGTAAAATGGGAATAAAAACAGCGATGATAAATGTAAAATTACTCAGCACTAAATGAATGAACTCTCAGTAAATTGTTTCAACAAATACGTAATAAACACCTAGTGCGGGCTGGGGACTGGGGACTCTGGGTGAGTGAGACACAGCGCAGGCCCAGAGATCTCACGACTGAAAGAAGAACCAGGCTGTCTGCGGTGGGCAACGTGACAGCCACTCCCCCAAGATGGTCACGTCCTAATCCCTGGAATTTGTGAACATGCCACCTGATGTAGCAGAGGAGAATTAAGATTGCAGGTGGCATTCAAAGGCTGCCTATTAGCTGATCTCAAGAGATTATCCTGGATGGACCCAATGTCACCACAAGGGTCCTTGTAAGTAGAAGAAAGAGGCAGACTCAAGGGTCACAGTGATGTGATACGCCAGCCACTGCTGACTTTGAAGATGACGGGGACCATGTGCCAAGGAATGTGGGCAGCCTCTGGAAGCTGGGAAAGGCAAGAAAACAGATTCTCTTCTAGAGCTTCCAGAAATAAACACAGCCCTGTCGGCGCCTTGATTGGACTTGGACTTCTGACCTCCAGAACTGTAAGGTATTAAATCTGTGTTGCTTTGAGCCACTGAGTTTGTAGCTATTTGTTACAACAGCAACAGAAAACTGTAGAGCATCGTAAGGAACACCACAGTGACACGTGCAGTGACAGAGGTGTGCATGGGCCCTGGAGCCCAGGACAGAGACACCAGATGGGGAAGTGGCCCTGGGAGAGGCGGGAGCGGGGCAGGTGCTACAGAAGGTGTGGGCTCAGGGGGTTGAGCTGGGCCAGGAGCTGCTGCTGGGGGGCCCTCACAGACATGCAGACACATAGTCCTGACCCACAGACAACGGACAAGGGCGTGCCTGTTCACACTGTACGTGTGTGCACCCTAGTGATACGGGCATTTATGTAATGCATGCCTGTCAGGCACAGCCCACCGTTAGCTGGATTCCACCTGTCTCTGGAGACCTCTCTCAACAACCACATTTTGGGGGGACGCTGAGTTCAGCAGGTGAGTCTGGGGGTCCTATCACTTGAGCCTGCCCAGCGGCGGGAGGCTGGAAGTCATTTCTCTGCCCAGGGCCTCGGTATGTGGGGTGCCAAGGTCAGCCCTGACCGTGCACATGTTTCACCCCAAACCTCCAACTGTGGGATGGAACATCCTGCGTGTGACTGGGTTGTCACCCGAAACTACAGTGTGTCCACATTTCTATGCATTTGTCCATCCACTATTCGCTCATTCTACGTGTTATTTATTGATGCGGATGCCTGTTCTGGCTATTTTGGGCCCCAAGTAAAGGAAACCATTACCCATGCCTGCAAGATACAAACTGCAGCGCAATCAGAGCTGTGAGGGGGTGGGGACAGCTAGGGGTCTGCAGAAAGAGGGGAGAAGGTCCCAGTTTAGCCCTGGGGGTGAGAGAGGCCTTCCCTGAGTAAACGACATCTGTGCTGGGCCCTATGACCAGAGGGAGCTGGCTGGGCAAAAGTGACAAAGAGGAGGGCAAGAAGGGCAGCTGAGCCAGGCCGGGAGGTGCGATGGGGAAGGTCCCCTGTGACGGAGACGCAGAGGCCTGGGAAGAAGGGGAGGCAGGGGGGCTGCTGCAGCCACTCCCACTTGAGAAGGGAGTGGGCCCGGTGGACGTGGAAACTTCAGAGACACGCCTGGCGCTCACTGGGGCCTAACTGCCGGGGCCAGAGCGTGCAGAGGGGAGAGGGGACCCCTGAAACTAGCCCCAGCCTCGGAGTCAAGCACTGGGAGTTGGGGCAGGATGGTCAGGCAGAGAGCAGGCTGCATGCTCCCTCAGGGTGCTGGTAGAAAGAGGGTGTAGGCAGCACCCCCAGGTTCTGGGGGTGGGGTTGTATCCCACAGATTCGGCAGGACATTCCCAGCCCAAGTCAGAGACCCACCACACAACTCGATGTAGAAAAAGAAATTGAGGAGCCCCTCCCTGCTGTGCCGCTGAGGGGTCCGTGGTTTGGAGAGGTGAAGTGACCTGTCCAGGTCACACGACAGTGTCTGAGGGAGCCAGGGCTGAACCCAGCCATCAGGCTTCATCCAGGCTGGTCTTGGTGCCAGAGAACTGGCACCACCAGGCCAGGGGCCTGCCTCCATGGCCTCACCCTCCTGGGACGGACCAGGACGTAAGTCCCCTCTGCGGGTGTGATGAGCTGGGCCCTCCGGTGGGGGGCGGGGCGGGTACACTGTGGAGACACGGCTGCCCGCCCCACCGCCAGGCCACCTGAGAAGCGGACATCCTGGTCTGGAAGTGAGGGGTCCTACCTCTCTTCCGAAGGAGCACAAGCCTAGCCCCGCTTGTCCCCCACCGCCAGGCAGCTTGGCCTTCCAGGAAATGTGGGCCCAGCCTGCAGTACAGAGCTGGGGCCTGGAGCCCAGATGTTCTCGTGATCCTGGTGAGATCTGGTCCTGTCTGAGCCTCTGTTTCCCCACGTGTGACGCTGGGCTCGTTTATGTTACAGCTTCAGCAGCTGTGATGGTCCGCGCCTGCTCTGCAGCCCCTGGCCCCATTCCAGACCGAGGCTTAGACAACAGATGCCTGGTCCCTGCAGGGGGCCCCCGACTCCGGTCTCAGCAGACCCACCTCCTCACGCCCCCAGGTCCCCCGAGGTTCGGTGGAGCCCCAGCCAGAGGAATGTGAGACATTCCCGGCATCTCCTCCCCTGTGGCCCGCCGGCGAGGGGCTGGGGCCTCTGAGCCATTCGGACAGGAAATTAGCTGGGCCTGGCCTTCCCCACTACCAGCTGCTCTGCTGACCCTGACCCTGTGTTTTCCGAAACCCGATACTGCAGATTTCAGAGCCTCTTCTCCGTTCGGGAGGAGGCCTGGCCGAGCTCCGTGTCTAATGGGCCTCCAGCCTACGTGTGGGTCGGCCTTCCTGTCCTGAAAGCAGGGCGCCTGGACTCTGGCCCCTGCTGTGACCCTAAGTAGGCCCGACCCTCCCCAGGCAAGTGCGCCCCCTCGCAGAGCCGCTGCCCCATGGAAAATGGGTTGGAGGCGTGCCAGAGGGGATGTGGGGGACCACTGAAGAGGCTGTTGTGGTCCTGGGAAGAATCATGGTGGTTTGGCTTAGGATGGGGCACGGAAGATGCGGAAAGCTGTAGAGAGTCCAAAGCTGCCGAGGACATGCAATTGGAGAGGAACCCGTGGCGGTCTGGCCACGGGAGCTGAGGGGGACCGGAGTCAAAGGCCCCCTGGGCTTCTGAGTTGCACAGCTGGGCAGCGGGCACCGAGGGCTGACCGGGCTGCGGTGAGAAAGGAAAGGATGGGAAGTTCAGACAGAGGCCAAGGGGCCCTTCGCATGTCCTAGTGAACAACTGGATCCCCAGAGAGGAATGAGCTGGGGGGCGCGCATCTGGGGGCAGAAACGTGGAGACGGTCAGCCAAGCTGAGACGTGGGTCAAGTTGCCAAGGACAAGAGTGGGAGCAGGAAGGAGAGGCAGCCTGCGGCCGAAGGACACGCCGGCTGGCGGGGCAGCACCGGGGCCGCAGAAGGGGCCAGCAAGGTGCCGAAGGGGCCAGCGAGGTGCCGAAGGGGCCAGCGAGGTGCCGTGCAAGATGTGGAGAAGAGCAGGCGACCCCGGAGCTGCTGGAGAACCTGGACGGGGGACGGGAAAGTTACATAGGATTTAGTGTTCTGGAGGTCACTGGTGACTTTAGGGGCACGTTTTCGTGCAGGGAGGAGCGCAGAAGCCAGAGTGGAGCGGTTTGGGAGGTACTGAGAAGTGAGGAAACAGAGATAATGTGAATAAGCAACTTTCAGGAAGACTTTTTCCATGGACGGGAGGGAGCTGGGGCAGCGGCTAGAGGGCTGTGGAGTCAAAGAGGACTTTCGTTTGTTCGTTTTTTAAAGCAAGTGAGACTTGAGCGTGTTTATATGTGGCTGGGGTGGGGCCTGCGGTAAGACCTGAGAAAGAAGGCAGGACACGCAGAACGATGGTTTGGAGCCAGCAGTGGGGCTTGCCAGGGCCACTCCACACGTCAGGGCCTGAGCCAGAGGGGACGTGCGGTGCATGGCTCCTTGGTCTGGGGTGTCTTCGTGGCCTCTTCTTGCCACATTGCTCCCCAGAGGCACAGGGAGCGGCTCAAGAGTCACCCACCCTTTCTGTCCTGATAGGAAAAACTTCTGTGGGATGCTGAGGTTAAGGAAGGTGACAGCAGCTTCCAGCAGGTCCAAGGTAACCTTCTGGGGTGCAACAGACACCAGGGGGCTCAGAGGGAACCTCTCTGACCCTGCCCACTGTGCTGGCTGGGGCGCTGCGAGTCATAGATCTACGTACACCACAGCCAAGGCCTAGCACCTTCAGTGGCCACGTGCATGCACCCTATGGACCCCACCTAACCCTAGTTGAAGAGAGAGGAGGTGGAGATAGCTAGGCAGACAGTGGTGGGCCACGATGAGGATGCACATCTCCGGGAGAAGCCACGCGTCACTAGGCCTATTGTGGGCATAAAGCACGTTACCAGTAACAAGAAGCCTAGGGACCTGCTGGGTGGCATCCTGTCCCCTCCATTCCACCTGAGCAATACCACCTGACTCTGCTGGTATAGAAGAGTCCCAGGCATCCACAGGGCAGTGGTTCTCACGGGGTGGAGCCCAGACCGTGAGCAGCACCTGGACGGTTGTTAGAATGCAAATCCTCAGGCCCCACCACACATCTACTGAATCGGAAACTCTGGGGGCCAAGTGTCTGGTTTTTCACCTTCTAGACGATTCTGTGACACCACTGCCATAAGTATACATGTGCTTAGGTGTGGTGTGTGTGTGTGTGTATACACACACACAACTTACAACATGAGTGGCTTGGCATAAGACTCTGCCCAAAAGAGGTTGTCTGGAGACAATCGTACACACTCTCCCTTCCTCGGAGAGTGCAGATGTCAGGGATTACTGAGAAGTCAGCTCACTTCAAGCTGCAGATTCCATCCTGAATGACGGTAAGCTGTTGTGGCACTGAGTTTTCCGGTAAGTCCCCTGTTCGCCTCCGCTTGACAGAGGGGATTCACTGCGATTGTGCTGGCCAGGCACTGCGGGTGCTGGGGGCACCCCCACCCTTTTGCATTAAGCCCTCATTATCCAGGGTGAATGCAAAGCTGCCTGTGCTGAAAAATAGGGCCGGGGGGCCACATTGTACCACATGTCCCCTTGTGCACGGGTGATCTGAGCCAGGCCACCTCACCTAAGGCAGAGCTGCCGTTTCCCATCAAACCATCTCTTCAGCCTCGTCTTACTGGGCCAATCGCAGTTTTGACCACATTCATTCCCTAAGACTTCAAACACTCTCTCCGCTCCGTGGTCTCTCGGTTTTCCTTCAACCTCACTGGCCACTCCAGGGAGGCCTCCTGGGGTGCTTATTCTCCCCCCAAACCTCTAACAGTGGACTGGGCCCAGGTGTCACTCCTCAAACCAATCCTCTTCTCCATTTTCTTCTCCACAGACGATCTCACCCCTGTCACGGCATTAAATGCCATCTAGCTGCCCAGAAGTTCCACATTGGAATGCAGCCTGAACCTCGTTCCGGACCCCCAGGCCCCTCTATCCAGCCGCCTCTTAACATCCCCACCGGCCATGCAATTCCGCTCCCTGCACGCCCTCCCCACCAGAAAAGAAAAGTTGCTTCTCTTCTTCAGAAATGGGAACGCCACCCTTACGGCTGCCCGGGCCAAGGGTCTCAGGTCGTCCCTGACAGAATGCTCCTTGCTCTCACGCCCATAGCCCACCCACCCGCAAATGCTGATCGATTCCCTTCAAAACGCACCCTAAAAACGACTGCGATCACCCCGGTCGCAGCCCCCTCGCTCCACCGCCACCCATCCCTGCAGGGGCCTCCAAACCGCTCTCCCTCGCCCCCCCCCGCCCCCACCGGCACATCACAGACAAGGCACAAGGCGGGCCCATAAAACGTGAGAGCAGGCCGCTGTCTGCGGCGCACCCTCGGGTGCCATCTCCCTTTCTGGGAGTACAAGTGAAGTCCTTCCAACAGCAAAACTTTTCCTGATCTGCGGGGCGGACTCCATCTCCCACCGCTGCCCCCCTGTCCGCTCTGCATCAGCCGTACTGCCGCGCTGCCGCGCCCCCCACCCCCGGAACGCCCTTCCACGTGGTCAGGGCCCGCCCCTCACAGCCTTCAGATTTCCGCCCAACCAGCACCTGACCCGACCCCCACCACCACCAGCGTCCTGCATGGAACAGCCCCCGCCCTCTCCACGCACCTCCCCGCTCCCACGGTCCCGGCCGCTGTGGCGTGCCCACAGCACGCATCCTCGCCTCCCGTACACTTGGGGTACATGCTGCGGGAAGTGTCCCCCCTTGGAAAGTATGCTCCCTGGAGGCAGGAGCTTTGCTTTGTTTGCATTCTCCTTCCCAGCACACAGACGCATCATCCAGGTACAAAGAGGCACATAAATCGGCACTTACTAAAAACCCGTGGAAGGAAGGAGCCAGAGGGACTACGAGGATGGCTTCTGGGCTGTGAGGAGGGAAACTAGGCCAGGTGAGAGAGGCAAAAACACACCAAAAATCAGGGTGATAGACACCGAGCTCCGCAAGAGATGGGAGAAGAGCCGCCTTTCCTGCCTTGCCAGTTCCAGTCTCCAGGAGGTCTGCATGTCAGTGAGGTCTGCAAGGTTGCCGTGGTAGCCTCCCAATAGTCCCTGCCCCTTTCCTGATGACACTCGGATTTGTGTTCCTTGCCACCAAAACAGCCTTGACTTCCCATCACCCACCATTCATGTCACCTCGCAGCCTCCCAATCACCTTGACATCTAATTATCTGCCTACATGTCAAACGGTCCGCGGGTCCTTTCGTCCCGATACGCCTCCATCAGCCTGGGGCCCACTCATCCACCCCTCAGCACACAACCAAGCCACTCTTCCTCTGAAAACATACACGGCAGGATCTAAAGCACCAGGCTAAGGCAATGCAACTTTATTGCTAAACCGTTGGGGGCTATGGAAGGATTTTGAGCAGAAAAGTTACATAATCACATCTGCACTTTAGAAAAACAACATAGGCAGCTATGAATAAGGTGAATTAGGAGGGAGAATCTAAAGGCAAGAAGACTAGTTGAGATAATACAGCACTATTCCCGATGATGAATTAGGGCAGAGGCATAGCCACTAGAGAAAGAAAGCTTCTAGGCGCACACAGGGGAGCAGCCCTAGGAGCAGGCCCACCCAGCTAGGGGACCGTATAATGGGGCCTCAGTCTGGCCACCACCAGGTGGGCCCAGGCAGTGCTCTTGCCCAGCTCTCAGTAGGGCTGCACTGCCTGCACATTTGGCGCAAGACGTCCAGGACAAGGAGTTCCCAGGAAGCCCAAGCCAGAACCAGTTCTTTCTGGGTCCATCTGCAGAGCCCTCTGTTCTACAGTTCAAGCCCCTGAGCAAGTGACATTTCCAGAGTACCCAGTGACCCACCAACTGTGGTCTCACAGCTCAGCCCTGGCTACGGAAAGCTGGGCCTCTTTGCTGTTCATTTTCTCCAACTCCTCAGAGCCTGGGCCTCAGGCCCAGTGAAGTCACGGTCTGGGAGGCAGCCCTGGCTCCCTGCCTGCCCACGGAGGCTATATTTGGAGCAGGACAACTCCCTACAGACTCAGTCTCAGGACCCACCCTGCAGCACTGAGGGTATCACTCACTTTTTCACTTGTTTATTCATTCACTTATTTCTTCACTCATTTATTCATTCAACAAATATTTATTGGCCCCCTAGTATGACATAACAGGCACAACAGGACGTGTGGCGAGCACGTATACGTATGTGTATATGTGGGTATCTGTCTAAATAAGGATGACAGAACATACTGTCGGTGCCTTCCCTCAGGGTTCATCGGTGCTGGTGACTCAGGATCAGGTGCATGTGGCGTCTGTGGGTACCTATGTGCGTGTGCGTGCAGGCACGAGCTCCCTGGGGAAGCAGCTCTGACTCAGCTGCACATGACACCTGTATGTACCTGCGTGGATGTGTCCGTGAGTGCAGGGCTGCACATGACACCTGTATGTACCTGCATGGGCGTGTCCTTGTGTGCAGGGCTGCACATGACACCTGTATGTACCTGTGTGGACGTGTCCGTGTGTGCAGGCACGAGCAGAGGTGCTTGAACCCCAGGGTGTGGGGGAAGTGGTTGTCACTGACTCAGCTGCGTGGGGTGACTGGGCCCCCACAGGCCGCGGTGACTTTAAAGCCTTGCTCCTTTGCAGAGCCAAACAGCCAGTGTTGGGTGCAAACATTCCATCACAGTGTCCAGGGGCAAAGTCCCAGGCCAGGAGCCTCTGGTGGTCAAGAGAGACGTAGCAGTCTGGGCCCAGTTGCATGTGCTCCCCAGGCTGCCCTACCTCCACCACGGTATAGGGCCTCCTGGAGGCTCAGAGGCCACACCCCACATTGACTCCTCCATCACCCTGATCTACCGGTCCCAAGTTGGCACAAATCAGAAACCAGGCCCAGACATACAGAGCTACCAGCCCAATCCATTTCTCTGCCACACACACACACACAAAACCCTTCTGCTTCGGCCATGGTTGCACTTTTCTCCAACATCTGTGCCCAGTTGTAGCCTTAGCAAGCGCAGTCCAGGGACCATTTCTGATTTCTGGGCTCCGGAGCCACGGCCTGGGCTGCAGCCCGGCCCCTGTCGCCGGCCCCTGTCGCCGGCCCCCGCCCTTTCTCCCTCTGTGTTCCTTGCCGTCTCTGCCTGGCTGTCTCTCCCCTTATCTGTCCGGGTCTATCTTTGTCTCCTCCAGGCAGGCCGTCTGCAGCGCAGGCTTCACAAGAGTGGAGGTGCTGACAGGGTGTGGGTGTGGGGAGGACACTCTGTGTCCCTTCTTGAGCCTTATCAGGAAAGCTGAAGTAACTGCTCGGGCTCAGCCTGGAATTTCGCCCTGGATGACCTTGCTCTGTTTGCTGGGGCCTCCTCAGGGACAGCCAGGGTCAAACCAGTCAGGAAACAGGCCCCTGCTTGTCGGCTGCTCCTCCTCTCCCACTTGCAGCCAGGCCTCCACGGAGCAGGTCCCCAGGAGACACAGAGGAGGAGGGCAGAGGGCTGTCCCTTTCCTCGGCACTCACAGAAACAGGGAAAGGTGGGACGGGGACCGGCTGGGGGTAGGGGTGGGCTTCCATGCCCAACATGCCTCAAGGTGTCAGCAGACCCTCCTTTGCCCCCCAAGAGGAAATCTTCATGGGCTGAGAAACAGGGGGGCTGCCCCCATCTTCTCCCCTCAGGTGCTCCAGGCAGGCCTGCCCTTGCCAGCCCCATGGAACATGCCGGGAACGGCTGGGAGAGGCCCTCGAGTCAGGACATACGGGTTTTGTTTCAGATGCATCATTGCGTGTGTCCCCTTGGGCAATTGCCTCACTCTCTGGGCCTCGTTTTCCTCATCTGTAAAATAGCGCCAACTTCCTGGGTTGTTGAAAATAAAATGAGATTGAGCAGGGATGGCTCCCGGTCGGAGCCTCAGCGCCTCTGGGTCTCCTCAGCCCTTGGCAGGTCACTGCTGTGACCCGCTGCCCCTGCCCCGGCCCCAGAGCGGCCGTGTTTCTGCGGAGGAGTGAGCCCCCGCCCGATGCCGCCGGGAGCAGGGCAGCTGGACCGCGGGCCTGGGCGAGGCTGCTGGCTGAGCCGGGTCCGCGGGGCAGCGGCGGCGCACGCCTGCCCCCTGGCGGCCCCCGCCGGCCTCGCCCCGCCGCCTGCCGCGTTGTCCAGACCCCCGCCCCGTTTGTGGTGGTTCCCTGGGGGGGAGTCCAACGGGCCGCCACCACGCCGCCAGGGAACCCCCGAGGACATGTTTTGTTTTCTTTGCATACCCGCTTTTTCTCCACTTTCCACATTAGAAATGTATTACTTCGTGATGATTAAAAAAAACAACAAAACTACAAATGTTATTTTTTAAAAATCAGTTCGTAAATTATAAAAGTGTCTAACCACTATGCTGTACACCTGCAACTAATATAAAATAATATTGAATGGTCACTGTAATTGAAAAATACATTTGAAAAAAAGAAAAAATATATCACACGGAGGCCTAATTGACCTATCCCTCAAGGGTATTCTTCAGGTTTTGGTATCTCTATGTGAAGCCTCTGGGAGAATTGGGGTGATGCTCCATCCTTTACATATACTGGGACTAACTTTAAGAAAAAAGAAATTTAAAAATGTCCCCAATCTTATGATAGAGTGGGGTCAAAGCTCCAAATGGATCAGACGCTCTTGAGGGTCTCCTGGTTCTCTGTGGAGCTCTGATGAGGGGGACTGGAGGGAGCGTGCAAGACTGTGTCCAGGATTATTTGAGGACAGGGATTTGTTTCAGAAAGGGACCACTAAAATGCCAGCATTTACTAAGCACCTACTAGGTCCCATGTGCTGGCAATACAGCCATGAATGAGGCTGCCATCCTGCCCTCAAGGAGCTCTGGGCTTGCCTTGGGAAAGTTCATCAGAGTGGAGATGCCAGTCAGGAGCCTCACCCTACCGGAATTGAGGCAGACTCAGTAAATGTCTCAGTAAGACCCAGTAAGACTCAATAAGACATCAAAAGTGGCAGTGGGAGCCGCAGCTGCCAGCTAAGGCCCCGGGAGGCAGGGTGAACAGCTCTGCGTCCCCCCCACCACCACCACCACCACCAGTGGAAAAGCTGCCAGGGCCACCAAGGAAGTCACAGGATCCCTGAGGGAAAAGGAGAGGGCGAGGGGGGGGTGTCTACTGGGGTATACCAGGAGGTAGCCATCACAGGCCCTTGTGATCCACTCCCAGTCTGGCTAGGCCTCCAAAGGGCTGGTGTGACTAGGGAAGTGAGAGCCTTGCTGGGCAGAAGACCCCACGCTAGGACCTCATTGTGCAGTAAGCCATTCAAACGTGTCAAATACCTGCCTTTGCAGGACACCTCGGAAGTGTCACCTGCTTGTGGAAGTGCACAAAGAGCACCCCGGGTATTTCCCCAACTCCCCAGTCACCTGGCATGACTGACCTACGGGATTTTCTCAGAACTTGCCAGTCCCCCAGCAAAATCCCCATTTCGTAGCCTGGCCCAGCCAAGATGGAAAGCCCCTCGCCACAGGACTGTCTAAAGAAAAGGGACCGAGATGCAAGGAGATGAAACATGGCGGGTAGTGTGTCTCTGCAATGCGGACAAACCAGAGCCGGCTCTTCATTCCCTCACCAGTACAGGGCAGGTGGACATCCTGTGCCTCCAGATGTGACACTGAGAGGACACATCACCTGCGTGGTATCCCTTGGAGAAGGCAGAACCCGAATGTAATGCACGCAAGGTGACACGGGGAGGTAAAACGATGAGTCACTCTGAAATCAGCCTCCTGTACCATTCGGCACTTCCGAAGGCCAAGCGCTGCCCACTTACAGTCTCAGGCTCCAAGGGCAGCCACTAAAACATGCCATTCCCTCTGCCCCTTTAACCAACTCCAGGTCGGAGCGCCGTGCAGGGCCTCGGGCTGGGTCAGGGTCTCGGGGATGAACCCCCACGCTTATACCTTTTGGGGATGGTTTGTGTGCTCCTTGTAAACAATATTCCCAACACACATCCCCTCCAAATGGGAACACCAGAGCCCAGTTTGGCCACACCGGACAATGCTGCTGCTCACTATTCCCACAGGAAGGGAGGGACTGGGCCTGAGTTGCTGAGGGGAGTGGTGGGACAGATGAGCCTGGAGGTGGCCGCAGTCTACTTCCCAAGAAAGCTGGCCTGGGACAACGCCTCAGGAAGGCCAGAGACCCTGAGGACAGAGAAGGGAACATGCAGAAAGTGGGGCCCAGGGAGGTCCGCTCAGAGACTCAGTGTGGGCTGCCAGTCAAAGCAGAGTGTTGGCTGAGAGCAAGAAGCAGGGTGACACGGGACAGGACATGAGGGATTTGGATGGGGCGGAGGGGGCAGGCTGCTGGGTTGGGGGGCTACACAGAAGGGAGTTTGCTAAACAGAGATGCCCTCCCTCACCCCACTCCCTGCGTCCTGGGGGCCCTCAGCAGTGCCCTATGGGCTGCTGTTGAGGAGGTGGACACAATGGTGGGGGGGGGGGGCTGCATTCCTGTGGTCACACAACCCTAAGAAACCGTGTGCTCCATCTATGCGTGGGGACAGGAAAGGAATCTGAGGCTAGCCCTGATTAGAACTTCGTGTCCACCACAGTTTACCCACGACCCAAGGCCAAAGACTCAGCAGCCTCAGAAAAGTCAGTGGAAGTCGAGCACAGGAATAGAGCATGGACACTGACTAGCTGGCTCATGGGGGACAGAAATACCAGGACAAAAATGTTTGACATTCAAATGTATTTAATGGGCCCGAGAGCAGACAGCTGGTGTGATGAACCACATCCTCGAAGAGGGTCAGGAGATCCACTGTGGGCCTGTCTCATCCCCTTCCCAGTCCTTCTCTGCAACGTGAGGGGCTCGGACCCGCTGACCGCCAGGGACCCCCTACTTTTGGCATTCTAGAGGCACTGTGGTTACAAAGAGTAAACTGCACAAAGGTTGAGTGTGAAGTCCATACATTTCACTCGTGTAACCCCTCCCCGTTTCTAGCATCCCAGGAGTCACTTGTGCCCCTTTCCAGGTAACAACCCCCACGCACACGCCCCTGGGTAGCCACCATTTTGACCCCAAAATACACAAATAAGCTTTGCTCGCTTTGGAAATTAATACAAATGAAACCATTATGCTCTCTCTGTTTGGCTCCTTTGCTCAACGTAATGTCTGAGATTCAGCACCTTGTTGCACGGCTCAGTGACATCACCGAAGTGTAGTGCCCTTCTCCCGACTGCAGCACAATTCCCCCACCTGTTCGGGTTGCTTCTGTTTGGGGAGCCATCCCGAACCAAGGTGCTGCGACCATCCTCGCGGGGTCTTCGGTGGGCACGTGCCTCATTCTCCTGGGACTGGGACCACTGGGAGGTGTCATCTCTAGCTTTAGCAGATACTACCAAGTAGCTTCCCAGAGTTGAGGTGTGGCTTTCATGGGTGTCAAAATGAATACATGAAGGAAATGGAGAGGGTGAGGGGGGAAACAGATATTCTTCAAACTATTCCCCAAACTGATTCTTTCAGTAAAATTACCTACTAGAAACTGGCAAAAGCCCAGCACTTCTCCCCAAGTCCATGTGACCTTGACTTGACCCCCGCTCGTCTAGGGCAGCTGTGCCTTGCCGGGAGTCCCCTGAAAGCACGCGGGAGGCTTTACCACGAGGGACAAGCACAGGTGCTCACTGAGGCGCGTCACCAAGTGGGCAGGAAATCTATCGCTGGTGCCTCGCCAGCTGAATGGTTCTGACAGACCCTCAAGGAGATCAAGGTCATAGCAGCTTTTACACTTCAGCCACTTGCACCACAGAACGGCTTTCAAACATACCCAAAGCCATTCTCTGCGGATCTATGGCTCCACATGGGGTGTGCCGAAGCCTCCCAGCCTCTCCCTTTCAGGTGCTCCCATTTACACCAAAGAGGCCAACTCCTGGGACTCCAAGGGAAACCCCGCCTTCAAAAGCCTACTGCGTTCTGGAGAATAGAACGTGCCTTTCTGCAGAGCAGGTTTTTGCAACCTTGGCACCATTCACCATCTAGGCCAGACGATTCTTCGTAACCAAGGGGGCTGTCTTGTAAACAGTAGGGTGTTTAGCAGCATCCCTGGCCTCTACCCACTACATGCCAGGAACACTCTGTTGTGACAACCAAAAATGTCTCCAACATTGCCAAATGTTCCCAGAAGGGCGAGGGGAGCGGAGGGGAGGTCATCCCTGGTGGAGAATCACTGCAAAGAAAGAACAGTTTTAAAAAGCATCAACCAGTGTGTTCTCCCCCTCCGAAAGGGGAAGATCAGCTTTCCAAGCCACAACTGTGCAAAACCAAAACAAAAAACCACACTGTTCACTTTGGTAAAACTGAAAGAAAAACTGAAAGGCATAACATGGATTTACGAAAGCAGAGTTGGGAGGATATGGAGGTAACAGCACATTGAGGGAGAAACATCTCTGTAAGTTCCAGTTTGTGAGCTGACACAGCAGCCATGGTTTCCCACATTAGTGACTCAAACGCCAAACACGAGCCATAGCTCCCTTCACGACAGCACTGGTCTGGGGGTCCAATCTCCAAACCCAGCATTTTCAGGGAGTGTCCTTACAGCAAGTCTATCTCATTATGTGAAAGTACACGTGCATACACAAACCGTACCCTGTTTTATTAAATCAGACAGTTTTCAATGTACGTTGTTCTGGTATTTTTTATTTCCTTACTGAGTCCATTTTACAAAAAAAAACAAAAACAAAAACAAAAAACAAAACAACATACAAAATATTTTTAATACATCTTAGAAAATTAGCAAAAAATTAAGAAAGTTCAGCATTGTACAATATTTAGGTAAGAATGTTTGAAAATTATAAATATTTTGTTCCCTCTCAACATGGCACATCACAAAAATATACCCTTAAAACTTTTTTCATATATAATTCCTATAAATGATAATATCCCTATCTATTAGGTAAAGGGCCTGATTATGACAAGCGTTCACACACTCCTGAAATTTTCTGTACAGTAACTACAAAAGTAAAACCAAGGGGTCTCTCAGGCTTTTGACAGCTGAAACCATTTTAAATCTTAGGAGGAGTTCAGTTAGTATCGAAGTATCATTGCAAATGGGACTTAGCTCACCTCTGTGCTTTGGTTCATCTGTACAGCAGGTCCTCAAACAAAACTATTTCATTCAACGTCGTTTTGTTATAACGCTGATGAGCTGCCACAGCAACTTCACTCTTATTTATATGAATTAGCCTGTGGTAAAAACTGGTTCTGCTAATACGTCATTTCGCTTAAAGCGGCAGAACCTATCGATGATGTTAAGCGAGGACTTACTATATCTATCTTAGCCAAAGCCTCATTTAAAAGGATTTCTGCCTCCTAGATAGTGACACTGAAGCCAGGACGTACAGCAGGAACACTGTATTAAATAGAAACCTTCTGCATAACTGCACACACGGGCTGTAACCGCTTGGTCGAGGCAGGGTCCACGTGCAGCTAGTGACTTCTCTATCAGAGCAGCAATGGTCAAAGGCAGCCGTGTGAACTGGCACGCGTGGCAGCAGACTGGCCAGACTGGTTCAGAAGCAGGCACCCGGGAAGGAAACGCGCTGACAAAGGAAGTGAATGACTCCAGGGCTCAGGGGTTCTGATTGCCCAGTGAACTGGGGCACCACGCCCGCCCCCTCCCCACACTGTAGATGATGGCATGACGGCACCGTCTGTACACTGCCTCGTTCCAACAAGAATCTGAGAGCCAAAAGGGAATTTGCAGAAACTGGAGTTTTCAAAGAGTCTATTAAGAGCTTGACAATGTTGACTTCTTTTTCTTTTCTGATAAGCCCTTATTTGCAGGAAGGAAAATTCGGCTCCCTCAGCATACTGACCCCACAGGACGTGTGAAGGAAGAAGAGTCAGAAGCAGCAAAGCCACAGCCCCCTTTGTCTTTAGCACAAAGCCGTCCAGCGACACTCGGAGCCTATGTATCCGCAGGACAGCGGTCACTCCGTGGTCTTTTTCCCTTTCCAGTTCTTCTCTCTCTCTTCAAGTTCTGCCTGGGTGAAAGCTGCAGGGCCCCAGTTAGTGATCAGGTGAGGGTTTTTTGAACCTAAAAGACAAACATGCTTTAAATACGGGAAGTACTGTATTCTTCGATGAACATTACCGTTTTTCCAGACAAAATGGTAGCTCTCCT
Source organism: Lyroderma lyra (assembly GCA_004026885.1). NCBI lineage: Eukaryota > Metazoa > Chordata > Mammalia > Chiroptera > Megadermatidae > Lyroderma > Lyroderma lyra. Next base: position 335,243 of record PVJL010000284.1, read on the forward strand.
ACTTATTCTTCTCTAAGTAACATCCACACGGGGCACGCCAGACAGAACAACCAGAAAGCACACGCGCTGGGGGTGACCTGGGCCTCCTTCCTGCCCTAGGCAAGGCAGGCAATAGGCTTCTACCCTGAACAGCTTGGTTTCTATAGGAGGGCTGTCAGGAAGTATCCAGCCACATAACATGAGAAACAGAGGCATTTACGGCCGGAGATTTTCTGGACAGCCCTCGTGTATTTGAGCCGAAGGAAGTTTCTTTGCACAATTCAAATACACACATAAAACAGAAAAATAAATTGAATCAACACACGATTACTTCAAAGGGTGCATCACCTGGCTCTATCAGCCGAATCAGTCCTTCGTGGTGGGCCACTTTGTCCTTCCAGCTCTTGGTCGTGTTAGTTGCCATCTCCAGCTTCTTTTTAACTCCCTAGAACAAAGGAGATTTTGGATGATGCAAACGCATAGTAGCCTAAGAGCCAAATAACAAAGCTTGGACACTTATTATATGCTTGTGGATTATCTCACTAAGCCCTCACAGCCACTCTAAGAAGCAGGAACTATCATCACTTCCATTTTACAGAGGTAGAAATTAGGGTTCAGAGTCATTAAGTAACTTGTCTGAAGTCACACAGAGGACCTAATCGACACTAATTATAGACAAATATAAACTCCTGCGTGCTAGTTACGGCTTACTGCCTCTCGGCCCAAATCCACCCTGCACTGCCCTGCCTGTGACACTGAGTTCTCCCTCACCAGCTGTGGCATAGAGAGTGCTGAAGGCACAGTGGAGGAAGGGGCTTTGCTTCCAAGTCCCACTGTGCTCTCCTCAACAGCTCCTGTGGCACATGGGACACCATGGTGCTCATCCCAGTGAGTTTTAGTGGCATCTCCCTGTGGGCCGCTTCCCGGTGAGTTGCACTGGCACAGCACCCAGGTGGGTGCTGCCATCTGGTGGGCCATGGCCGTGCCCTCCCCACAGAGGCCTGGATCACAGCACTGGGCTTCAGGGACCCTCTTCTGGATGTGCCTTCCCTGGGTGCTCTGCCCCGGGACAAGAGGCAGTGGCTGCTTCCTGCATCTGCCATTCCCATGCTCTCAGAGTTTTCTTTACCCCTTGTAGGTAGTCCCAATATAATCGATACCTATTGATATTAAACAGCCCCTGTTTGAATTACTGTGTGGTTTGTGTCTCCTGATGGAACTCTGACTGACAGGCTTCATTGCCTATAAAAACTTTCTTCTTACTTACAGCGAAGCAAAATTCTTACTATGGCTTCTCACAGCTACGTCCATGTCCGATTATTAAAAAAGGTTTGTTTTTTAAAATTAAGCGCACACGTTTGCAGGGGTAAGTTTACCTCATACTGCTCGAGCGCCTGTTTCCGCTCTAACTCCAGATGCGCCAGCTGTTGCATGGCTTCCTGAAGGGCTTGTTCTTTCATAACACGCTGATTCTCCAACTCCTGCTTCTCTGCTTCGGTTGTCTGAATGGCCTGCTGCTGCTCCAAGTGCCACTTCTCCAGTTCTGCCCTCTTGGAAGACTCTTCCTCCAGCAACCTGCAACGTGGACAGTTCAGGATCAAACGTGTCTGGTCACCACACCTGACCCAGCACATGGCCGGGGCACTTCGGAGCAGAAAAGACTATGTGAGGTCATCTGACTTGCATCTCTCATTTTACGAGGCTACTAGGCACCACAAATCTGGTAAAATGACCCGTGTGTCCTGCTCCAAACTGTTTCACCCTTTTTGAAAAATAAATAACATTTAGGAAGGACTTAATGTGCCACAAACTGGGCCAAGAGTAAGTATTTTCTCAATTAATCCTCACAACAAGCTTAGGTACTATTATTATTCACATTTTAGAGGCAAAGAAATTGAGGCACAAAGGTGAAGTGACCTGTACCAAATCATTCACCTGGTATGTGGCAGGGCCGCGTTCTGAAATTTGCCTGGTTGTTATATTTAAATATTTGTCATCTAGTAAAAAACCTATTACCAAGGTCAATGCTGGTAATTAAACTAATGCAGGTGAAGGAAGAAGCAGCTAACAAGAAAGCAAAATAATAATAAACCCCACTTACTGAACACACCAGGCATTTACCTTCATTACTGCTGACCCCCCCAATAATCCAGTGAAGTATACATTATACATGAAGTAACGGAAAAATCAGAGGGTTTAAAAGCATGCTGCACAGGTAGCAGTGGATTTTGACCCAGGTCTGTGCGACTCCAAAATGTTACCTTCCAATAACAGGTGACCCTATCTGAAAATAGCCCGCTTTCTAGGCATTTAAGTAAATAAACTAACACACAGCCTACACCTGCCCTCAAGTGTGGACAATGCACTGAAATGCCCTCCCGGGGCAGGACCCATCTCTAGTGGCTGGACCATCAGCATTATGGTAACAAGCCACACAGGAGGCCAGTTACTACTAAGAGCATCTGCTCTTCTAAAACCAACAACAGGGTCCTAAAGAAAAATAAAACTAGGGTCCTGAAGAAAAAGAAGTAAAAATAAATAAATAAAACCAACAACAAAGGAAGTAAAGGAACAGACTATAACCTCCTACCTGACCACCAACCCCTCCAGCCCCAACCGCCTCCCCACACCACTGTAAGAATTCTTTCTACAATGTCCTGCGAGGCAACTGTCTGACTGTTCAAACAGTCCATGTCACCAATCGGGCCAGCTTATTTATGGGCATCCTCCGTCCTTAGAAAGTTCTTCCTCAATTAGATGAGCTCTCCCATCCACTATCCCTGGTTCCACGAAGGACCAGTCTGTGCCCTCCTTAGATGTCTCTTAGAGTGTCATGCCCACACCTGAGTACAGCACTACAAATGTGGTCTGACCAGTGCAGTATCGATCACGCACCTACTATGTTCTTTCCTAGGCGCTGGGGTCACAACAGTGAACAAGACTGGAAGGGTCCCTGTTTCTTCACCCCAGTGGTGAATGTATTGAGGGGGAATGAACATTTGCAGGTGGTTTTGGTTGCCTAACACCTACACCCCCTTCATAAATCTAGGGCATCTGTCACAGTAGGAATCTTGATGGAAAGTATGTCCCACCTCCCACTACAAAAGCCACAGGCCAGACACCTGCCCTCCTGCCCTCTGGCAGCCAGGGCACGGCGAAAGCCTCAGTGGGGCTTGGCTAAGCAGGTGCCCCTGCTGGAACTTTGACTCTGAAGCAGCTGACACAGAGAAGCAGAGACGGTGGACAACTTATCTTGCTAGTGACAGCAATATCCACTATTGAGTGACAGCAGGAGAGAGCCTACCAACATACAGCGCCAATGGTGGCATCAGGGGGATCCTATCTGGGCTCTTCCTGATTTGGGCTATGGCTTACCTGTGTTCCAGACCTGGTCATCTACATTTCTGCAGAATTGATGAACTATTCAACAACCTTCCAAGAAATTATTTTATTACTTCAGCTAACCCAAGTTGGTTTCTGTGGTTTGCAAACAAGCCCCTGACCAAAGACTTGACCCTCCCCATGCCTCAGTTTCCTCATTTACAAAAAAGGAATAGGAGCTACACCTACCACCAAAGGTTTGTTCATGATTTAAATATGGTATAATGCACATAAAGTACTTAGAATAGTGCCTACCACGTAAAAAGTGTTCACTAAATAGTAGTTCTTATTATTACAGAGGGACTATCAGCTCATTTGTAATGGGTCCTTTACATTCATTAAAGCTGCCTGAGAGTATATGAGGTTTTTGGCAATCATACCACAAGCAAGTAAAACCCTGGAACTTTTCAAATAAATTTCTATTCAGCTAGGTCTCCTGCATCCTGTAGTTGTTCTGTTGATAATTTAAACTATCCTCTTGGCATAACGCCATCATTCCAGCCTGTCAATCTTATTCTGGATGCTGATGGGCTGGAATCCTTATTCTGACATTCTACACATTATCTATCTTCCTCATCTGCAAACAAGATAAAGAACAGAAACCAGCACACTCTGGGTGACTACCGAATGCCAGGGTTTACACTAAGCACTTTGCATGCATTATCTCATTTAATCTTTATAACAATCCCACACAGTTGGCAGTTATCTTTATTTTATAGATAAGGAACTGAAGGCTCACAGTAGTAAAATAGCTTTTTTAAAATTACCAGCACCAGGAGTCAAACCCAGACCTCACTCCAGAGCTCAGTTCCTAAATGCCTTTAAATGAATTAAAAGTATTATCATGTGATAATAAAAGAGAGACTGACTGTTGTTTCACATGGCCCCAGTGAGCAGAACTGGGATCCATTTCCTCATTCAAAAAACATCCGTTGGGCACTTCCTGCGTGCCAGGCACTGAACCAATTGCTGAGAACACAGACATAACTAAGGGATGCTCCTAGGCCTTACAGGTCCAAACATTTAGTGGCTGGGAGTTATAATGGCACAGAATATGGCTTAGCCTCAAGAACTTTTCAATAATTGAGTTGTCCAAATGTTAAATGAATAGTTTTCTTCTGAGTTCCCATTCAGAAGAAGTTAGATAACCTTTAGGATTACACATTAAAAAAAAAAAAAAAAAAAAAAAAAAAAAAAAAAAAAAAAAAAAAAAAAACCAATCATCAATTTTAATGGAAAAAAAAGAAAATACAAGACCCAGATGGCTCAAGTCAAAGTTCTTATATTTAAACAATTTACTATAAAAAGTATCTCTGGGGAAACTTAAGACACTGACAGAAAACGGACCACCCATGGCAAGAACAAGAAGCCAAATATTGCAAGAATGACTTTCTATTGCTGAGAAAGGACAGGAGCCCTAACTAAAAAGCCCTTCATACACCCTTGCCTAAGATCGCATTGCATTTCATCAGTGCCTGGCTTCAATGTTTCTATTTCAACTCCACGATGACCTCCCTTGACTTTCTAGGCAGAAAGGCCTACTCTGAAGAGTGGGAACAAGGAGAGAGCCCCCCATGCATACCTGACAAAGTGTCCCCCTGAACCAGTCCCAGCCTTCTGGGACTTAAGGAAAGAAAGGGACTTGCGCCTCACTTAAAAATGACCACTAGAGGGGGGCAGTTTGTCCATTTCAAGTTCCAAAAACAAAGTTGAAAGAAAAATAATTTAGAATAGTACAATAATTGTATTCATAAAGTGGGCTTTGCATACCAAGAAAAAGTTAACTTTGGAGCAGTAATTTCAGCTTATTGGAGCAGATCTTACATAGTCATTATATTTGCATTCAAAAGTTTGAGACCATTTGGCTCTGTATTATACTTAAATCCAAGTGTACCAAATAATTAGTCAGAGCTTTTTAAATAACAACACTTATGCCTGGATCCTACCCACAGTTATTTGGAGTCAGTAAATGTGAGCTGCACCCTACATGTGTATTTTTTTAAAAGCTTTTCAGGTGATCCTGATATTTACCACTGGTTTAGTTTTATTATCCAAAACTGTCTCTTATTCAAAACATCATTTATTTTATGAACACAAAACAACTAATACTTGAATAAATTTCTAGAGTTATCTGGTTTGTTTTGTGATATAATCTCTGCTGTGTCATAATCAATCTCTCTTGAAACTGTAGAGAACACATACACCATAGGTCACCTGTGAATTCCCTGCACAAGGGCATTCTATAAACTCCCAACACATCACAAATTATAAGGAGACTCAAAAAACATCTCATGTTCCTTAGAATGTCTCTCTCTGGAAGTCACATGGGACTCAAACCTTCCCACGTAGTAAATCTTGCGCTGACATCACTGCCAATGGCAAGTGGATGACAGTCCCGAGCATCTGGTTACCACCACACTACACTGACCACATACCTGGGGGACCTAAGAATGACAGGCAATATGCTAAGCACTTAATTTTCTGTTTGGATTATTTTTCCTTAATAGAATCAAAATTTTCAAAATCTATTTACTTTTTAAGTTGTTTTGGCAAAATATACAAAAACAGACCTCCTTTTTTTCTCTCTTCCTACCTAAAGATTACATAAACATCTCTTGCTGCTTCGCATGTGGAATGGCAGCCATGGGAAATCTACCCCAGCTCACCTCCAAAAACGGGGCATCACAGCTCAAAGCCTGAGGTGTACCTGACCAGCTGCTGCTGCCGGAGCAAATATCTTTAGTGTTGCATCCCTGACAAGACACCTTAAAGAAAGTGAACAGGGAAGCAAGTAGAAACTGGAAGAGGATAGCTTAAATTTTCTTTTGGGGTCTTCATTCTACCTTGTCCTCCCTGCTGCTACAAAGGCCAAAGATTGAGGGTTCTCATCAAGAACATCTATCATAAACAGTAAGGTGACTTTAAAAGGTCTAAGGGAGAAAAAAAAAATCTAAGTTTTAAGAATTTATAAAACTAAGCATTCAATTAATACTCATTTAAGGAATGTCACCAATCCTGAGTGACCAAATGGAAACTGCTCATTTCCTCCTTACCCCCCACAGTGGCTGCAACTCTAGCCTGAAGCAGGTCCCTGTCCCCATACCTAGAGTCCTCTCTGGTCTGGAACATGCTGAAGAAGCCAAGTTCTCACCAGAGCTGGTCCTGGATCCATGGACATTCTAGAATACGATGAAGGTCCCCAGGCAAACCTACCCAGAAGACTGCTCTAAACTAGATACAAGGCCAGCCATCAGCCCCAGAAGCAAGGTTCCTCCATGTCGCAGACGGAGAATAAACCATGCAGCCAGCCGAGCCTCCAGGGTCTCTCCAGCCTGGCAGAGACTGCTCCCTCCCCAGCAGTGTTAGCCATTCCTGAGCACTGTCAGCCCAAGCGAAGTACTTAACAGCACAGAATACGACGTGGTCTGGCACCTGGCCTGAAGCTTCCGCACCGTCTCTTCATCCTGCCGGGCCTGTCTCTCATCCTCAAGCGCCTCCTGCAGCTTTAGGTACATGTCTTCCAGCTCCCGTACTCGCTGCAAATACTGCTCCAGTTCGGAGGACTTCTGAGCAACCTGTTCTTCCATCTGCTGTCTGATCTGACGGTATGAAAGGGTCATGTTTAAGGCAGGTTGACTACACCCTTAGGGAAAGCCGCCCACCCCACCACCATCCTGGCAGCCACAGGGTGGCAGGGCCCTGTCCCTCAGACCTTGAACTTCAGCCCAATGGAAGATGCACCAAGACCACACCGAAGAGTCCAGGGACAAGCTACAAGTGCTCTTTTCCTGCCCTGGGATATTCTCCATCCCTTCCACTCAACACTTCAAGAAAAGTCAAGGAAAAAAGTTTCCCTGTGTAACTTCTCTTTAAAATCTTTTCTGTCTTAAAGGCACAAGCTCTTTACCAACAGTCTCCTCTAAAAGGAATGAACTTTCTCCCAGTCAGAACTGCCGAAGGGAAAAGACTGACCTGCAGGGAAGCCTCCTGTACTCACCCGCCGGCCCAGCACCCACTCTGCCCTCCCGCCCCAGTTAATGTGCTTACAAGTTTATGGTTTCTCCCTTCTGGACTAAAGAGTCTAAATATCTGCCTCAAAAATCAAAAGACAAGGACATCCTAAATGTAATAGTACACATATTAGCATATGTGTCTGCAGTTTATAAAATATTTTCAGTTGCATTAGCTGACTTCACCCTCATAACAGTCATGAGAGATCCTATGACAATGCCTTTAATTAAAAGAAGAGAAAACTAATGCTCAGCGAGGGGCCAGAGGAGGCAAACCGGAATCTGCTGTCTGTGAGTGCGGCACTCTCACCTCACAGCTGCCTGCCTCTGTGCATTTTCCGTTTCTCGCACAACACAAACATGTCCATTTCAACTCTAAGCAACAAAACGTTGCTGAAGAAAATATGATGAGTTTCTATTTAACAGACAGGGGGCTTGGTACTCTCGCACACATTATAACTCAATGTGAGAAAACCTATGCTCCAATGACCAGCTAACTATGTGAATCTTGGGTCGCTTGGAGATGGGGACCTCTAGGATGAATCAGAGCTGCCATGAGCAGCAGGCCAGAACTCCTGTGTTCACATGATTCCAGAACCTTCCACTGCTCATTACGGAGGAGAAATGTCATGGAACCTATGCCTACTTTTTCCATAGCTATTTATTTTCCACCCAGGACTCTCTGAGAGGAAGAAAGGATGCTATTAATAATTACACCCGGATGGCAGGGACCGTCCCAGGCAAACCAGGGCACACAGTCACCCTAACCACAGTACTTATCACTTGATTCCATAAATTTCCACTTTGGGGTCTTGAAAGCAAGGTTTGTCTTTTACCTGTACATCTTTGGCATGGCACCGAACACACAGAAGGTGCTCAATAAACCAATAATGGAGGAATGAATGAAGACATAACTTCCACAAGAGCTTCCTGCCAAGTCAGTGGCAGAGCCAAGCTGACAAACTGGCCTCACTCCCGTCGCCCACACCTTTGCCCCTCCACCAACCAGGCTGGCTCTGTGAGCTCATGGAGCAGCATCGCCAGATGTGGGGTACTCACAAGCTTCTCTCGCTCCAGTTCTGTGCTGAACCTGGCCTGCAGTTCTACTTGAGTCTGAAGTCGTTTCTTTTCTTCGGCTGCTGCCCGAGATGCTGCTTCTTCCAATTGCTACCCAATCAAAAACCCATCCACAGAAAAGCAGGAAATGTTACAGTGGAAGTGTATTTGCAGACAGAAATGGTCACACTTGAACATGTAAGAATTCATACATTCTTAATGTTCAATAAAGACAGAATAAAAACTTTTAGATCTGCTGGAATGCCATTCCAACAATTTTTCCAGTCAACATACAAAATAAATTAGGTAAATGAATGACTACTAATAAGTCTGAATGACATTCTGCAATTGAGTCACTGAATTAAATTCACTTGCAAATGCATTCATGAAGTTCAAGATCTATTTCTTGAGTTCTTCCTATACATTTTTGTCATTTCACATATTATTCCTTAAAACTTCTATAACATCAGAGCTCAACTTCTAAAAGGGGGGCATGAGAAATTCAATGAACCCCTTCCCCAGTGAAATAACAATTAAAAAACAAGAGCCCAAAAACAAAGTCTCTGGGAATTATCCTAAGGGTACACAGCAAATGGAGAACATTTATCTAAGAAAATCAATTAATAACAGTGAGAATCTATGGCTATTGACCCACAGTGCAGCCCCTTCTCTTCCCCCATGTCAGTGAGAAGGAACCTCTGACCCACAGCAATGGAACCAAGAACACATGGGTCCCTTCTCAGCCCACAGTTCATGGCTGTGGTGTGATATCTCCCCAGGAGTGGCAGCCACCGGTATTTCTTATCCTCCCCAGTTCCATGCTGCAAAAACCCAATTCCAGGCAAGAGTGGCTGAGAGGTCTGGGGCTCTCTTCCTCCACCCACCTCTACTCACAGGGTGGAAGTTCTACTACAGGTATGCCAGCTGACAATACTGGCCACAAACACCTCGGTCCCAACTCACTTGCATGGCCATGTTTCCAAACTGGGAGCAGCAAGCTGAGACCACAGGCTGTGACCTCTGTCCAGTGACACTGTGCTTTATGACAGTTCATAAAGCAAGGGTCTCACTCCAAGAGAAGCCGACCACTGTCTCTGCACCCAGCTCTAGAGCACTGGCACAGAGGTTTGCACATGGAGAAAGTTAGGCTCTGAAGCTCTCCCCAAAAGAACTGACTTTATTTATAACAGTGTGAGGAGTTTAAGCTTAAACTCACTCTTATAAACAATGGAGATTCTGGTGGTAAAGAATAAGAAGCAGCTCACAGCTCCATGAGACCAGCAAACGAAACCACAGCCAGGTAGAAGTTTGACAGAGAGAACTCAGGTAAGACAGCAAAGAGCCCTCAAGGAGTAGGAATAACTCTTAATGACTACCTGTGGGCCTAAATCTAAGTAATACCAAACCTTGGGGCATTATAGGCCCCAGGGCATCGTTGAAAACACCAGAGCAATCAATCACTGGACATCAGTGAGTTCTAACAATTGGTCATGACTCATTATCAGAGACTTTCAAAGAGAGTCCCGCTAACATCAGGTCCTGCCAGGGCACTATGTGTGTGTCTAAGGCTGTTCTTCTGAGGAGCAGAGAGGCTTTATACTTAGAAGACTACAGACCTCACCGAAATAGTCCAGCACCGTCACTAAACATGTAAACCAGCACACAAGCTCTTGGGGGAGGAGAGGAAGCTGTATTCAGAGTGCTACAGTAAATTACTTAAAATATCCAGTTTTCAACAAAATATCATGAAAACCTCTTTGAGCAAAGGAAGAGGAAAGTGTGACTCATACACAGGGAAAAGCAGGCAACAGAAAGGGCCTCTGAAGCAGCCCAGAATGGTGAATTTAGCAAAGATTTCAAAGTAGTTTTATGTTCAAAGAACTAAAGAAAATCATGCTTAAGAAAGTAATGGAAGTATGATGATATCCCAACAAACAGAGAATATCAATAAAGACAGAAATTATAAAAAGAACCAAATAAAACTTCTGGAGCTGAAAAGTATAATAATTGAAGTGAAAATTTCACTAGAGGTTCTCTCACCTGTATATTTGGACTGCCAGAAGAATCTATCAAAGATAGACTAAGAAAAATTATGCAAGCAGAACAGCGAGAAAAAGTAATGAAGAAAAATGAACAGGGCCTCAGAGAAATGAGGGACACCATTAAGTGCAGCAGCAGTCACATAATGAGAGGATCATGAGAAAGGAGTAGAAAAAATAATGGAAGAAATAATAGCTAAAAACTTTCCCAATTTGATGTAAAACATCAATCTATGCATCCAAGAAGCTCAATTAACTCTAGGATAAACACAAGGCATCCACACTCACACACGTCAGAACTGTAGAAAGATGAAGATTAAAAAAATCTTGAAAGCAACAAGAGAAAAATGATTCACCACACACAAGGAAAGTCCAGTAAGACTGACAGGTGACTGACTTCTCATCAGAAACATGTGACTAGCTCCGGTTAAAATATTGTAAAGAGAAGTGAAGAGTGACATTTCTGGGCCAAAGTACTTAACTGCCAAACCCTAGAACTTTTAACTCCGGTACAGTGAATAGCAAGATTTGAGATGCTGGCTATTCCATCAGCCTGGATTTCATAATTACAGAGGTCTTCAAGCCCACACCTGAAAATTTATTCTACAGACACACATTAGAACATGTAGGAACACAAGTAAAAAATAATTACCTGTAGCACTGTCTATAAAATAGAAGATTAAAACAACCCAAATATTCATCAACCAAGAACTGGTTAAATAAATAATGACACAGCTTTAATGAACATCATACAGCCATAAAAAAGAATGAAGTTCTCTTTATACTGACATACAAAGACCTCAAACATATATATATATATATATATATACACACACACACACACACACACACACACACATACATACACACATACACACTGAAATAAACTAGCTGCAGAAACATGAGGTTGGGTATGTACATTTTGTGTTTAAAGAGTGGGAAAGTAATAGCGTCATTAAATAAATCTAGAAGGATACACAAGAAACAAAAATTAATGGTTCTCTTAGGCAAGAGGTGGGAACTGGGCAGAGGGAAGAAAGAAATGGGAGGAATTCTTTTCACTGAATCCCTTTTTTTATATTTAAATTTTGAACTATATGACTCTATTACTTACTCAAATTATTATATTTTTAAAAGAAACAAAACTAGAATTAAAAGTTATTTTGGGAGGAGGGATAACAGGATTTTTAGGGCAGTGAAAATACTCTGTAAGATTGTAATGATCATCACATGACACATTTGTCGAAGCCCACAGAATGGAGAACACCAAGAGTGTGAATGACAAAGATGTGTCAATGGAGGTTCATCAGCTGTAACAAATGTACCACCCTGGTGGGGATGTAGACAATGGGAGAGGCTGTACATGTATGGGGGCAAGAGGCACATAGGAAATCTCTGTACCTTCCTTTTAATTTTATTGTGAACCTAAAACTCCTGCAAAAAAATAAATAAATAAAGTCCTTTTCAAAAAAAGAAAACATTGGAGTAAGTCTTTTAAAGAAATCTATTAACTTATTTAAAAAACATGATTTCTTATTCCTCCTTCTGAATTAACTAATGGCTCTATTGAGTCTTACAAAACTCATAAAATAATTAAACTTAAAATTAACTCATTAAAATAATCACCTAATGTAGTGGCTTAAGGCTTTGGCACCGGCGTTGTCAACGCTGCGGCCTGGGTTCGATTCCCAGCCGGAGAGCTACCCACATACAAAAGAAATAAAAATAAAAAATGAAAGTTTAGTTTAAAAAAAAAATTAAAAAAATAATCACCTAAGCAGTTTTTCTAAAAATGCTTAAATAAAAAATTGGAGAATTTTACATCCTGATAAGAAAAAGAAAATGAAAGATTATTACCCATCAAATCCTAATCAGTTGCTTAAATAATTCTATAAAACTAGGCAGTGGGAAAGCTGTCTAAGTGCCTGGGCCTCATAACACAGAGCAGACACCTCCCTGCTCCTGGGAGGCTGAATTTAAAAGAGTTTGAAAGGATGCTAGATGGATGATCAGATGCATGATGCTACCTGAAAGAACCCAGTCTTGAAAACTGTATGATTCCATTTAAATGACAATTTGGAAAGAGCAAAAATATAGGAACAAAACACAAATCAGTGGTTTCCAGGGGTCGGTGTGAGGATAGGGTGTGAAAAGGAGCAGAGTGAGGAGGTTCTTTGAGGCATTGGAATTGTTCTGTATTGTGTCTGTGGTGGTTACAAGAATCTAGGCCTGTGTAAAAACTCATAAAACTATATATAAGCCATGAATCTTATTGTTTGTAATTTTTTTAATTAAAAAGGCAAGAAAGAAAAGGTACCGGAGCTGCTATCTTAACTTAGGTAGTAGTTTCAGGAATAGTCACTTCATAATGATTTGTATACACATATTTTATACTCCTCTGTATGCATGATCTATTTTGTAATTTTTTAATTATTGAAGAAAGACACCAAACCCAGATCTCATAACAACCACTTCTGCTGCGTGCACAGTGGATAGAGGAAGCAGCAATCATATACTCCAGGGGCTCGTGCTAGCCTCTGAAGGGAGTTTTTAAAGAAAATGCATTGCAGCAGAAAGAGGCAAGCCGCAGGAGTGATTCGAAAGGAAAAGCAGCAAAGCCTAAGGAGCTGAGTTTTTTATCTGGGGAGGCGGGGGGGGGACGCGCGCGCGTCCCCTGGCTGGGAATCAAATCCAGGCCATGGCACTGACAGCGCCAAAGCCCAGACACTACACCACCGGGAAGCCCTTAGGAGCTGCTTTTTGAAAGAAGGTGCGTGGATAAGAACAACTATTTCTAAGACTGTATGCCCACATGGTTCTTAAGACTATAAAAGTATTAAAAATTTTTGTAAGTCTACTCAGAGGAAGTCAGCACAGAGTGTGACATTTCCATGCATTGCAAAGGTAGGACCCCACCAGAAATGTGGGGCCTTATACTATGAGCAACCCCCATATCCGAGGGCAAAGGTGCTACAGAGAAGGACTCAAAAGCTCTCTGAGCTCGTCATTAACAGGAGCTCATTGATTCACGGCAGACAGGGTCGTCCCGAAGGTGTCCCAAAGACATGCCCACACATTGGGGACTCACCAGAACCACTGCATAACCGAGGAACAGGTTTCCCAGTGAACATTAACTCTCCGGGGCGGCCTATGGTACTTGAGCTCCCAGCCCCGAGATGAAAGGAGAAGCTGACTCAGGACTGTATTTTCGACCCCAACCTAAGTAAAACCCACAATGCTATACTAGGGGTCTTGTGAGGTATTCATGGGTGAAGATGGGAGAAAAGGGGGAAAAAAATTTAAAAAGCCACAGACTCTGCCCAAGTCACCAAAAGTGACCCTGACATACTTAAGGGGATAAAATTTCTCATCTTTCCAAGACAAAATTCAACTGTGCTCATTCTTATAAATATGCTTTTCTGGTCAATTAAATGTCCCTTTATGTTGTTCTGAGACCCTCATACTTTCAGGGCTGGGAATACTAGGGTGTTTCACTCAGTGGTAAACTTCCTACAAACACGGTTCACCAAAAGTAATCCCCCTAAAATTGCAGTAACCCGGTCTTGGTAAAACCAAAGCTCCTAAGTAAGGTAGCAGTGTTTCCTGCAATGAGACGGAGAGCCCTCCCCCAGCCCAGCCTCCATTCCCACCTTCCTCACGGTCTCCAGCTCCTGCTGCTTGTTCTCGTTGGCAGCCTGGAGCTCCTTCATCTGTCGCTCCAGCTCCTCCTGTTCAGCCAGCAGCTTCTTCCGGAGTTCTTTCCGCCGCTGGCGGGCTTCTTTGTGTGGTGGCGGGCTGCCCAGCTTCAACAGATAGATAGTAGAATGAATGGCTGCAAAAGGTGTAGAAGAAAAAGAGGAAATACACTTTATTCTTTGTAAGGCTAACAAGCAGATGCCACAGTGGGAAGAAAACCAGACAGAGACCCAGTGCAGACTGGCTCTGCCACTGAGTAACGCTGTGACCTTCAGCAAGTCACACAACCTCTTGCAGATCACTTGCCTCATCTCTAAAATGAGAGAGATGATCTCTAGAGTCCCTTCTAGCTTCAAAACTTCACAACAAAACTTCAAAACAGATAACTGATTCAGGAATACCACACATATTGGGAGATTTTAAAACAATACTTTCAACTCCCTTTACCATCTTTCTCAAAAGACCAGAAAAGACTGACACAGCAAGTGCTGAGATTCAAAGGTCTGATATCTGATTTGCTACCTGCTGTGTTTAATCTGTCCCTCATCCGTGTCTTATGAAACCATCTCCCTATACACCCACTTCCTGAGATAACAGTGGCTACCATTTATTGAATACTTGTTACACAAGGGGGAGACCCAAAACATGGAATTTATTTATGAAAAATTGTGTATTTATTCTTACATGTTTTAAACTTCAGTCACCTTCAAAGTATTCTCCATTGGATGCAAGACCCCTATTGAAACGCTTTTTCTACTGCTCAAAACACTGAGCTTTGAACTTGTCGATTTTGATGTCTTTAGTGCTTCTACCATGTTTTGGTTGCACCTCTTCCACATTGGCAAAACGTTTCCCTTTGGGGACTTTTTTCATCAGGGAAACAAAAAAAAAAAGTCACTGGGGCAAGATCAGGGTGAACAGGGAGGGTCAGGCACAGGAGTCATGCCATTTTTTGGTTAAAAAATGTTGAACACTCAGCGTGGTATGGGCAGGTGCGTTGTCATGCTACACAAGGTTCAGGTAAATCACCATCATGAAATGGGCAAACGCATTGGAAGAGTCTCCAAAAAACTTTACTGACGCCAAATGCAGCCTCTCACAACGCCAGTGAGTACACGGATGCAGATGGTTCCCACAACACTCACCTAACAGGGGAAGCCTGTACTACAAGGGGCCCGTCCTCCAGAAGATAATGCTGGCTTTTGCGGGGGTGGGTCTCATTTCATATGTATACTTTTATATGCATTATCTAATTTTTATATAAAATTTTATTTCCTTGCTGATTAATTCAATTCCATACATTTAATTTTCTGAACAGCTAATACTTTCACATTATTCAAATTCAAAAGCATGTAAGGACATAGAGGAAGTCTCTTTTCTACTCGTATCCCCAGTACTGGGTTCCCCTCTCCACTAGCAACTAACGCTAACAGTTTCTTGTGCATCTTTCCTGAGATATTTTAAGTATATGCAAATAAATACGAGGGCTGTCCAGAAAAAATCCAGCCATAAATGCCTCTATTGTTCACATTATATGATTTTTTGGACAGTCCTTGTGTACATATGCACGTCCTCCACCTTCTTTTGACAAACAGTGGCATAAAACATTCTTCTGAGCCTTGGTTTTTTTCACGTAATTCATCTTGGAGAACTTTCCATATCAGTACACAAAGCACTATGTGAGGTGTGATAAAAAAAAGTATGGTGAATGTTAAAATAAAATAATTTATTACAGTAAAAAACACATTGCTATTAATCCCCCTCAAAATACTCCCCCTCGCTTCCAACACACTTACCCCATCGTTCTTCCCACTTTCTGAAGCAGTTCTGGAGTCCTCTTCCGTGAGTGTGTTTAGTTGGGATGTCGTGGCTGCCTTTATGTCCTGAATCAATTAAAAACATTTACCTTTCATGGTCCTTTTGACATTGGGGAAGAGCCAGATCCGGTGAATAAGGTGGATGAGGACACACCGTCATGTTTTTACTTGACAGAAATTACCATGCCAGAAGCGATGTGTGACCTGCATTGATTCAGGACATCAAGGCAGCCATGACAGGGCAACTAAAGGCTCTCACAAAAAAGGACTTCCAGAACTGTTTCAGAAAGTGGAAAGAACGATGAAATAAGTGTGTTGGAAGTGAGGGGGAGTATTTTGAGGGGAATTAATGGTAATGTGTTTTTTACTGTAATAAAATTTTTTAATTTAAACATTCACCATATTTTTATCACACCTCATACATAAAGTATTACACAGTACTCTGTTGTGTAGCATAATTTAGTCAACCACTTCCTAATTAATGGACATTGAGGTTGCTCGCAATCTATCACAAACATTTTTTGTTGTTGTTTTTCCCCAGTTTCCTTTTTTTTTTTTATTTAATTCATTTTTATTGATAGACTTTTTGGGGTGACATCTGTTAGCAAGAATTGCATAGGTTTCAGGCATACAATTCTACAGTGCATTGTCAACTTGTTGTATAATAATTTCCCCACCTAATGTGACTTCTCTTTCCATCACCCTGTATCTAGCTTCCCCTCCCTCCTCTCCTACCCCCTCCCTTCTCCCCATCCTATCCCCATCGTCCCCAAATAACATTAAACTATTAATTATGTCCATGGGTTATTTATCACAAACATTTTTGCAATGATGCGTCATTTCAAAATGTGCAAGTATATCTTCATTATCTAATTATTAACTTTCACAACACTAGATACTAGGTAGATACTATTAGTATCCCCATTCCACAGAAGATGAAAGCAGATACAGCATTCATAACTCAACCCAAGTGACTCAAGAAAGAGGATTCAAATCTAACTTGCCTCAAACTCTTAAACCACATCAAAAATTACCGTAATTTTCAATATAATAATTTTTTACCTAAAACCAAGGGTTCCTATTACTTTCATTAAATTTAGTTTTAAATCCTAGCTCTACAAAGCATGTGTGTGTGTGTGTGTGTGTGTGTGTGTGTGTGTGTACACCCGCTCACAGAGGTAGCCTTTCCCCCTGATAATCAGCAACCCTCGAGGCAGCCCAGACCTGCCTAATGATCACAGGTCTGGTCCTCCGGCAGGCTACAGATAACGTCCTGACCTAAGTTATGTTTCAGCTCCTGAGTCCTCAGGTGGAATGAGCCCCTGGCTACTTTCCCATGAGATCGGAGGGATGTTGAAAAGACCTTACTGTCCTCAAGACCTGAAGAAATTATTTATTACCCTTACCTCACCTCCCAGCAGAACCTCAAACCCCTAACCCATAGTGTCTTGTGATTTTGCCCTATGGAATCTGTAACCTACACTCCATCGGGGAGGCTGGCCCCTGAGCATTAGCTTCCTGCCTCCATGTTGGCCAATTCAATATTAAACTATTTTTCTTTCTATACTGCAAACTCCTATTCATGCATTTCTTTGGGCCAGTGCACACAGACAGATGAACTAAAACAAAAAAAATGGGGGTCCTAGTAACATATCTATTTGGGGTCCTGGTAACATATCTATGTCCTAGAATATTATATTCAGAATCCCCCTTCATGATTAAAAAAAATAATAATCTCATATAGTGTCTCATTCTTTACTAATTTTGGAATAATACTTTAGTTTAAAAAATTATTAAATCAAGTTTGTGTTCTTAAGATAATTATTTGAGGGAGTTCCCTGGTGGTGTAGCGGCTTAAGGCTTCGGTGCTGGCGCTGTCAGCGCTGCGGCCTGGGTTCGATTCCCAGCCAGGGAGCTACCCACATACCAAAAAGCAAAAAAAAAGATAATTATTTGAAACTAGTGATTTATTGTGAGAATAACAGATCTTGAAAATTATTCTTCACAGTCATTAAAGGGGGAATTCCAGACACTTTAAATAGTAAGAGTAAATAAAACTCAAAATGTCCAGTTTATAATTTCCCCACAAGTTCACTATGCAAATGAAATTGATAAAAAAAAAATTGGGGAACTCTTCTTAACTCTTTTTCTTTAAACTCAGAAATAACTATGGACAATGAGGAAAGAACACCTTAGTATCTTTAATGAGACTCTAACATAGAAAGTCAGAGCTATCAAGTTACGTCGTGACAAATAATAAAAATTATCTTACCCTGAATCCATTCCTGTTTCTTCTTCTTATCTGAAGCACTGATTTCAAAGGTCTTATCAAAACATTTTATGAGAAAAAGGCATTTCTTTCCATCTTTGTCAGGCAAAGACTAAAAGAGAAAGCAAAATTAGTTCTTTAAAATTTTATTTTTAATTATTTGCATTAAATGCAATCTTAATTATTTATACAAATCTGGTTGAAATTCAGTATTAATGAAAAATATCTATAAATGCCTTTTACTGATCTGCTAATGCTGTCTGTCCCCTAATGGGGATGCTATGCTTTGGGCTTTAATGAGCACAATGACACTTGCAACTGAGCACATCCCTTTCAGGAACCCTGGAAGATATATCCATGGAATTGCTACAGTAGTTGACTCCTGTGGTAAGTCTGGGTCGGCCTGGGTCATTCCCACACCCGGATGACGCCTCTCTCCTCTTCTTACATCTGAAATGTTACTGTTCCAAGCTCTAGTTCCTGTCCTATATCCTTACAAGGAGACTGGGATGGCCCATCGTAACCTCTGAGTCTCCATGTTTAGTTGATTCTAAGAAAACCCCTTAGTGGGCATTGCACCCCAAGACATTAATATATCTGTACCATTTCATCCATCAAAATACATTATCGTTTATGAGTGAGATCTTAAGTGTTCTTTAACAAATACAGATGTAGTAGTAGTTTAGATTTAAATTAAAATCTCAAAAAGTTATATTCTCGAGGCCTTCACTTCTCTACAGAATTAACAGCTGTGAATAAAGTCACTCAAAATATTCAAAGGTAATGCTCACATCTTCATCAGTTTTATTTATTGCACTCAAAATGCCCCAGATTTTCTAGTATAATCGTGATTTTAAACACTTGTCTTACTGAAATTTTTGCTTTGTTTTCTTTTTTTGACTCCATTTTATTCAATAAATGATTCCTTAAATGTACAAATAAATGAGATTTAATTCGTATACTTTGTTTACAAGTATAAGACAGAAAATAAATTTACACTAGATAAAAAACTTTGTCATGTATCTTTAATTTTTAGTTTGAAAACTATGGTGACTTTATGACTATATTATTTTGGAAATGTAAATTTTAAGATTATTTTAAAGCTCTAAAAGTCTAGGAGGAAGATAAACTACTTGAGCAGCAGAGGGCAGCACCAGAAAGCAAACGTACCTCTACACAGCAGTTTTCATCCAAGAGAATGTCTCCTTTCTTATCTTTCAGATCCTCGCTCACATAATAAGAAATTATGTTGGGTTTTAATACAAACCAGCGTTCAGTCCAGTTTTTCCGTCTATGGCCTTTTTTCATCATGTAACCCTATGAGAGATTAAATTTGATATAAATGCCTATCCTTTCGTTTACAAGAACTGCTATCTCGCTTTCTTGATATTCGTGCCTACTCCATTATCTGATGTATGGTCCTGAATACATAAATGTCATTGTTCTTGAATTCTGTGGATCATGAACCCTTTGAGGATTATGAAGGCCAGGAACGCTATACCCAGTCAAATTCATGCACAATATGCAGACAAAAGTCTATGCAGAATTTCAGACCCTTAGAAACAACCATTCCCCTCACTGCAAAGCTATAGACAGTAGACTTCAAAATCCCTAATGTTAATAGCACTATGTTTTTTTAAAATTCCTTACTTTTTAGGTGTACCTATTGAAATATTTATAGATTAAATTAAATATCTGACATTTATTTCAACACACACAGGTGAGGCAAAAAGTAGGTAGGGCAGGATTCACCACATGGTGGTGGTTACTGGAAGTGTATGGGAGTTCATTATACTAGTCAGTCTATTCCCTTTAAATCTCACACACACACACACACACACACACACACACACACACACACACACACACCCTAACAGTGATTCTCAGTAAATTAAAACTTCAATCTATGAAAATGCTAAAAGGTATCAACTTAGCCAAGTATATCTTCTCAATCAATCAATCACCTCTGGTACCAACCTACCTTTCTACCTGACTTCACACTATTCTGGAGGATGAATTCTATTTCAGATTAGCAAAAAAAGAACCAGACCAATAGTTACGCTTCTGGCTTCTAACTGTAGCTTCTACACTCATAGTTTCTAGTCCTGTACTTCCTTTCCCACACATCAGCCTCAATGATATGTAATTCAAATTTTTACTTCAGTAAAATTACACATTAGTATAAGCAAAAGCCCTTCAGGGATGTTTGAGAACAGCTAATATTTAAATATTAAATATTAAAAGGTGCTGATAGCCTATGGAAGACCATACATAGCATTAAAGATATGATACTAATGTGGCTATATCATTTAATTATTAAACTATTTTAATGATATTAATTGTTCAGTTTTCTAATTCTTATACATTTAAGCAAAAGCTATCTCATACTGAAATTCATCTGTAGTCCTATATCCTGCCATCGTGGTGGACCTAAAAGTCCTCTTTGAACATGTCTCATATATCTTTGTACAGCACCAAAACCCTAACAAATTAAGTCTCAATTAATTGATATTTATTGATGAGCTTCATTAGGAAAAAAGACAGTATCACTTATGAAGCAAAAAAAGGACCAAAGTAAGGAAATCCCAAATCAGAGTTATTACTCAATATAATAACATAAGAAATTTTATACAAAAATCAATTGTATTTCTATATACCAACAATGAAACTTCAAAAAAAAGAAATGTGAAAAACAGTACCTTTTGCTATTTCAACAAAAAGAATAAAATACCTAGGAATAAACTTAACAAAGAATGTGAAGGACTTATACACTGAAAACTCTAACACGCTACTAAAAGAAATTGAAGAGGACACAAAGAAATGGAAAGAAATTTCATTTTTATGGATTGGAAGAATCAACATAGTTAAAATGGTCATATTACCCAAAGCAATATACAGATGTAATGCAATTCCCATCAAAATCCCACAGGCATTTTTTTCAAGAAACAGATAAAAGAATCATCAGATTTGTATGGAACCACAAGACTCCAAATCGCCAAAGCAGCCTTACAAAAAAAGAATAAGGCTGGAGGCATCACACTACCTGATTTCAATCTATACTACAAAGCTTCAATAATTATGACAGCTTGGTATTGGGAGAAAAAGAGACCACAGACCTATGGAACAGAATTGAAAACTCAGAAATAAACTCACAAATAAATGAACAGATAATTTTTGACAAAGGAGCAAAAAATATACAATGGAGAAAAGAAAACCTCTTCAGTAAATGGTGCTGGGAAAACTGCAAAAAAATATGCAAAAGAATGAATCTGAGCTGTGAACTGTCACTGTACACCAAAAATAACTCAAAATGGATTAAAGACCTCCACATAAGACCCAAAACAATAAACTGTACAGAAGAAGAAAACATCAGTACTAAACGTATAGACCTTGGGTTCAGGGAGGACATCATGAACTTGACTTCAAAGGGAAGGGAAGTAAAAGCAAAAATAAATGAATGGGATTATATCAAACTAAAAAGCTTCTGCACAGCAAAAGAAACCATCAACAAGGAAAGAGACAGGCAACTGAATGGGAGAAAATATTTGCAAACAACGCCTCTGATAAAGGGGCTAATATCTAAAATATATAAAGAACTCGTACAACAAAAAAACAAACAATCCAATTAAAAAATGGGCAGATGACCTGAACAGACACTTCTCCCACGAAGACATAAAAATGGCCAGTACATACACGAAAAAATGTTCAACTTCTCTAGCTATTAGGGAAATCCAAATCAAAACCACAATGATATATCACCTCACATCAGTGAGAAAAGCTATTATTAACAAGACAAGGAACAACAAATATTGGAGAAGGTGTGGAGAAAAAGGAAGTCTCATACACTGCTGGTGGGAGTGCCAACTGGCATAATCGCTGTGGAGGACAGTATGGAGGTTCCTCAAAAAACTAAGAATAGAGTTGCCATATGACCCAGCAATCCCCTTACTGGATATCTACCCCAAAAACTTGAAAATTTCAGTTTGCAAAGATATATGTACCCCAATGTTCATCACAGCAGTATTCACAGCAGCCAAGTCATGAAAACAGTCAAAGTGTCCTCTGACTGATGATTGGATAAAGAAGCTGTGGTACATATACACAATGGAATATTACTCAGCTATAAGAAAAGATTAAATATTATTATATTTATAATGACGTGGATGGATCTTGAGATCATCATGCTAAGCAAAATAAGCCAGACGGAAAAAACCAAGAACTTCATGATTCCACTCATATGTGGAATATAAAATTGAAAGCAACAAGGAAACAAAAATTCATGGACACAGTCAATAGTTTAGTAGTTACCTGAGAGTAAGGGAGGAGGGAGGTGGGGGACACAAACATATGGTGATGGAAAGAGAACTGACTCTATGTGGCGAACACATAACACAACACGTAGATGATGCACCGTAGAATTGTACACCTGGGACCTATGTAATTTTACTAACCAATGTCACCACAATAAATTTAACAATTAAAAAAACAAATTGTTGATTCCCAGCCAGGGAACTACCCAAAAAAAAAAAAAAAGAAAGAAAGAAATTTGGAAGACCCACTAAAAATATATATAAATTCCATTTAATTAGCATTGTTTCACAATTATATCAAATGCTATGCAGGTGCCGAGAAAACAAACATCATAATCTAATAAGATAAATCCAACTTTGCTGTATAAAGGTATTTATTTAGCAAAATTTACAAACTTAAAGGTATTCTTCTGATTTTATAAAAATAATATAAAATCATATACACAGAAAGTCCAATAATAAGAAAGGAATAGAGGAGAAAATAAAATTTATAGAAATCCCACAATCAGAGGCAATCATTTTAACATTTTAGTAAGCATAGTTCCAGATAGTTCTATACACACACATATCACATTATACGAAAGAGATGACAAGACACCTGCTATACAAATAACCTGGTTTTTTTCCCTGAACAATATGCCATGGGGATCTTGGATGTGCACATGACATAAAAGTACTTTAAAAATAGTTTTTGAAATATGGTCATTTAAACAGTTCTTTCAAAATGTAACTTCCTAATGTTTAACTGTACTTCAAAAATGTACCAATAATTCTTTAACATGAAAGCCTAATATAAGACTGGGAAAATAAGAAATTTTATTCCTATTCTAAATCAGTACAAAAGTCTAATTAACTTAAAATCAAATTTGTGATGAAAATTTATTTCAAACATGTCAAATTCTAAAAAGGAGAAAAAAATAGTGTTAGAGTACTCTTACCTGTTTCAACACATCTAATACAAGCTCATTAAAGACTTCATTAATTGCCATAGACACCGTCTGCCGATCCATGCCTTTGCTAAACTGTCCGTTTCCAATAAGCTCAATCAGCTCCCACACAGAAAGACCATCTTTACTGTCATCAAAGTTAATTTTATAATGTTCAAATTGTTCTTGCTGCCAACCTCCTCCCATAGCTTCTGTCAGTTTCTTAAGCAGGTATTCAATCTATATAAAGAATTTAAAAATTATTATTTCCTAGTAAAAACTTGGAAGTCCATAAGAAATGAAGTATTCAGATCCCACCAAAGACCCCACATGCCTTTTAACAAAGACCCCGCTAACTTCCATATGCACATATAAGTCTGAGAAGCACAGCTCCAGCAAAACTGCTCTGACCAACCTAACTCAATTATCTCTTTACTCATTTGCTTTCCCACCATTTTCTGAATTCCTTATAGGAGGGTTCACGTCCCATTCATATTTGAATCTCAAGAACTCAGTATGGTACCTAGAATGTAGTAAAGCTCAATGAATAGTTGCTAAACTGAAATAAATTACGCTAAGGCTCAATTTTCTCATCTATGAAATGAACAAAATAACAACTCATCACATAGAGTACCTACTATGGGGATAAAATTAAACAAATATAGAACACTTTACACCATGCCTGGCACAGCAGGTACTCCATCAATGTTACTTCCCATCTGCACCGAGTGGTATAGTATTCAACCATTTGAAATCACATTTAGGAAAGCATTTATGAAATAACAGAAAGTAAAGAAGAATGCAAAATTAAATTTACCTATGATTTCCACTCCATAAAGATTATGTAAATATTTTGATAAGTACTAGAGGAAAATCTAGAAACACTAAGTCTAATTGTTACAGATAGGATTGTGAATTATTTTTTCTTTCTCTTCTTTATACTTCCATTAATTCAGTTATACTGTTGTTTGTAAAATAAGTTTTTAACAGAAAAAGAATGCAAAATATAGGAAAAACATGTTTGCAAAGAAATGTACATTCACAAAATATCACAGGTCAAAAACATCAACAGTTCTACTGATTTAATTGAATGAGATACTGTAAAACCCTCTCCTATGGAGATTACCTAATCCTCTAAATCCAGTTTATGGTAGGTGGTCAACAAATGTCTACTTGGAGAAAAACACACCCGAGTCTTTCCTTTCTCTTGTCAGTCATCTACTGATAAGCTTACCAGATATGATTTTCTTGGCTCTTGAATAGAAGTAATAGGGACAGTCAGTAGCAGAGAGAAAAAGGACATGGTTAAGAGGAAGAGAAAGGGAAGAGGGAAGGAAAGAATGAGACAGAAAAGAGAAGAGAGAAAAATATATAGAGGCAAGAAGAAACATAGAGGAAAAGCGTCAAAAAGAGCATTAAAATAACTAGTATTAGGTAATAACATGTACAGAAATTCAATCTTCCTAAGGCAGCAAAAGGAAATGCCCAGGCTGCCTGATCACAACTTGGGGTAAAGGTACTTACAAGTACCTTTCAGTAGTAAGGCCAATGTAAGAACATGTATATGGCCACACGTATGGACAGGATGACAAAAAGGGGCATGACAAGTAGGGCATCAACTGACCATATGTACTTGTACCAAGCCAGGAAACTCAGGCCCGGTTCTTCCTCACCTATGGCTGTGAATGAACCCAAGCCCCTCACACTCCAAGCTCCAGTTCCTCTTTCACATCAGATAACCTTTTACAATGTGTGTAACTCAGAAGTGCCCATTAGCAGCAAACTCAGATCAGGAGGCAGCTTCCCAGATTCCTCCAGAACCTTTTTGAAGGTGCCTTCCCAAACCCTTCCGAGTTTGTCATCAGCACCCAGCATCTATTTGACATCCCCAGTGACTATGCCAGAGAACTCATCCAGATTCATTTCCCATTGACTTTGACACAATCTTACATTTATCACAACCAAATAATTTAAGGACCTCTTAGTTCATTACACAGGGCTGAGGAGAGACAACTATTACCATTCTCAACTGTCCAATGATACTAACTAGTAAACAACACGCCTCCACGCCGGTGCTGCCGCGTTAGTCTCAAGTGGCCTGCACAAATTCTAAGGGCTCATTCAGTTTCAGGAAGCACCTTACTTCCTCCTTCCAAGCAAGTTTCACCAAAAACTACAAAGAATAAACTTTTAAGCTGCATGTGATTTTTGAGGACTTTGGCTCCAAAATTTATTTAGTTCTTTCCCTGTCATCATTTAAAAGGGCCTTTACTGGTTTAATAACAATTCAGCTTTTATTTCACAGAGGGTCTTAAAACTACTTCAGGTTTGATATTTAATTTCATCAAGGCAATTCTTCCAAATAAGCCCACAACAGACACACCCTGTTTTGTTCTTGGCTCTGTGGGAAATGAATACTAATGTAAAAATTATACTTTACAGACACACATTTTCAAGAATACTATTTGACAAAAATTAAGAAACAACTCATGATTTTTGAGTGGTAAGACATTTAAATATTTATTCAATATTCCTAACATTAATTTCTGGGTGATGGGAAACTGAGTCAAAAGCAAATTTAATTATACCACTTATGTTATTCATGGAGCTACCACTGTTACTCACATAGTACTTACTAATCAAAGCTGGAAAACAAAACCTTACTTAAAAACATTCTAGACTTAAAATACAAGTGATCATGGTAGGTAGATTATTGGCAACATAAAAAAATTACTTTAAGGGGAGTTCCCTGGTGGTGTAGTGGCTTAAGTCTTCGGCGCTGGCGCTGTCAGCGCTGTGGCCTGGGTTCGATTCTCAGCCAGGGAGCTACCCACATACCAAAAAGCAAAAAAAAATAATAAAAAATTTAAAAAAATTACTTTAAGAATATAAAGTCTAAAAACTGTTGGTAAGATTCCAATTAAACTCATGTATATACGCATGACAAATTAAAACACTGCACTTCAAATTTAATTTTTAGATAATTTTCACATTGAATTTTATTAAAATTTCTAAGTCTAAAACTAGTTCAAAATACAAGTTTTTTTAAATAAAATGTTATTAAAGTATTTAAGAAGGGAGCAAAGTCTAACAGAGAATGGCTACCTGAAGAAATACTATGACTCTTGAGTTCTCGACAAAATAGTGTGACCTTGTATTTGCAGTACTTGGTCAAAGGCCAGGAGATGTGCTAAGAGCTCAATAAATACAAGGCCATATTCTAAACTTCAGGAGGCTAGCTGGTTCAACAGCCAGACAAAGCAATTCCACATAAATCTGTTCCAATGATCCCTTCTTGCCCCACACAAGTATTCCAGGCCACAGAGGAATAATCTGTAAAACTAACTCTAATTCTATTTTTAACAAGAAATGGAGGGAATTAAGGGTGTCAAAACACAGAGTAAGCCCAACCTAGAACGCGATAGGGTATGCTGCCTGGCTACTCTATCCTGTCAAAGAGAGGCTGCTCCCTTCTCAAATGAGATTAATTTGTTTGAAAAGAGGATCAAGGCATTCCTGTCAGCCTGCAATCCTGACTAATTTCTAATTCTGAATTCAGGACAAGGTCTCTTTAAAGTCCAACATGAATATTTTAGTAAAGGAAAGAACCAAAACATCACAGGTTAAGAGACCCACCCCTCCTGTACTTGCAAAGAAAATACAAACAAATTTGGAAAACTGAGTATAACTTCAAAGGTCTTAAAAGACAATACTGGAGATTTTATTAGCATAATTCTTCCAAGCAGCAGCTAGGTTTTTAAAATACCATTTTAAAATGTATACCATTTAAAAAGATATACCATTGGTATATCTCTTTCTACTATCAATATTCCATTCCTTTCTTTGTATTAAGCGAGACAATTTTCATGGACAAAAAATTCTATAGCACATTTTATTTTGTATTTCTCCTTCAACACGCACATACATGCACAGTTACATCATTATGGTTATTAAGCACAAAGAAACTGTTCTCACCACTACGGTGAAACTGCCTTCTCCTTGATTACCAAAGACCACCTAATTGTTAAATCCAAGAGCAGCTTCTCACCACTTTCTAATGTTTCCGTAGCCATCAAAGGCCAGTAACTACTTTTCTGCTTCTTAGAACTTTTTCTTTCTTTGGCCGATGGCTCAACAATTCCCCAGTTCTCCTCCTCACAGACTATTCAATTCAGCTTTCTTTACCAAATCTACTTCCTCCTCCTGCTATAGAAACAGTCTGGAGGTTCTGGCCTCAGCCTCACCTCCTCCACTACAGTCTCTACCTACCTGATCTAACCTATTCCCGTGGCTCCCCTCTCTCTGTCTCCAGCCCTGGCCTCTCATGAGCTCTGGATGTGCACTTAGGATGGTAAATTACAGGGCATCTCCACCAGGATGTTCCATCTAAAATGCCAAAGCCATCAATACACATTGCATCCCCAATTTATTCATTGTCCCGTCATCCATGAATACATGCGTGTGCACATGCACGTGCACACACACACAACATTTAGTGAGCACTTACTATGGAACCAGACACTATGTTAAATGCTTCACATACATCAACTATTTTAATCCTCACAAGAGTCCAATGAAGAAAGTAGTCATCCCTATTTTAAAGACAGGGAAACCCTAGTTGAGAGATTAAGTAACTTGGTCAAGGTCACATAGCTAAAAAGTGGAAGAATCAGGATTCAAACCAGGCAGTCTGATTTCAAAGTCCGTGCTTTAAACAATTACACTGTATTACCGCCCAGTCTCTCAGGCCTGAAATTTATCTACACTTCCGCACAGCAAGCACTCTGAGCTTGGTCCGGTGCCCTCCAGGTCCCTCTCACCTGGCCTTCTTTTCCATCCTCACTGACACTACTGTACTTTAGTCCTCAATGCCACTTACCTTTTCTTAACTTCCCACTTCCCATCTCTCCATATTTCATCTGTTTACCTGTCACTCTCGTGCTCAAAAGTCAGAGGCTCACAGCTCCCCGCTGCCTACAGGACAGTCACAATTCTTTCCAGCTGCATCTAGCACCACTCTTCTTCACAGCCATCATCGTTCAGTTTGAAAGAATGTGTGTCATTCTTTTTGACTGCCCAGCATCTAACCCTCTTCTTACATCTAGGAAACTTTTCACCTCCCAATGTAGGAGCTAAAAGTCCAAATGTACCCATTCAAGGCCTCCTCTGCAGCTAGCTTATGGCACCTGACCTAAGCTATACCAACTAGATGCACCATCCCGACTGTGAACTGGGAAGTGGTTAGCATGGAGAACTCTCCCTAGCAGCAAGAACAGCTGCAGGAAGATGTGAGTTCCTGGGCAGTACCCTGCATGCAGGGGCAAAGGTGTTCCAGGCACCAGTGCAAGACCTACCCTCGGGTGGCAGCACCATTTTCCTCGTGGTTCCTCACTGGTGTGACCAGTGTAGTTCCAGGCTGCACAGCCTCTACACCTGGCTTTTCAGCCATCATGGCAACTCTGTAAACTACCCAACATCCTTTTTAAAAATTCCTTTTTGGCTTAAATCAGCCAGTCCTAGTATTTCCAAGAAAATATCCTTCACTCATCTTAAAACATGCTCTTTTCTTTCCTGCCTCATATAACCACTGTTTCTTCCATCCGCAACTCTCCTCTTCTATCTCCATTGGGCAAAACTCTTCCCATCTTTTAAGACCCAGTACAAGTGCTACTTTCCCCATAAATATAATAACTAACACTTAATGAGCACTCTCCAACGGCCAGGCATTCTTCTCATTTGCTCTTCACAAGAACAGTAGGAGGTAAACACTAACAATAGCCCTATTTTACAGTTGAGGAAGCTACAGCAAAAACAAATTAAGCAAATTGTGCAACATCACACAGTTAGTGAACAGTGATGGAATCAGAATTCAATTCGAGGAAATCTGACTCCAGACCGTCCGTCCCTGCTCTTAACCAGGGAAGAGCCAATTACAGCTCATGAGTCAAATCTAGTCCAGTAACCAAATCTGGCTCATAGTATGTTTTCATACACCCATGACCTAAGAACAGTTTTTATATTTTTAAGTGGTTAGAAAGTTAAAGAGTCAAAGCAATAATATTTCTTGACCCATGAAAATTATATAAAATTCAAATTTCTACATCTACTTTATTGAAGCACCAGCAACATAATGTCTATGGTTGCGTTCATGCTTAACAGTGGAGTTGAGAGGCTACAACAGAGGCAATGCAGACCAAAAAGCCCACAAAGCCTCAAGTATTTACTGGCTGGACATTTATTGAAAAAGCTTAAGACCGTGCTTTTAACCACTACATTATATTGCCTTTTAAAGAAAGGCTTCCCTGGTCTCTTACTTCCCCCAAGCTGGTATAAATCTTGCCCTTCTCTGTACTTGCATGGCATTTGCATCTCTCTCATAACAGTCTACTTTACTGTGAATTACACTCAACTTATTTTTCTTCCTGCAGCAGACTGTAAATTCCTTGAAAGCAGGAAGTAATTTTTCTCAATTTGTATTCCTCTTGGTGCCTCGCTTAATGTTGGTGGTCAATAAATGCTCACTGATTTTTTTAAAAATATTGTAGAGTGAAATTTTAAAAAGATTTTCCTAACATCAACATGAATCATAGACATCATAGACTGGACTCTGAACTGGCAGAATGGGTAATAATGGGCACCGTCAACTACTGGTAGGTGCTTAAATTGGTACCGTCTTTCTGAATGGCAATTCTGCCTTATTCATCTAATATCCTGAAAGTATGAGTTTCTTACAGCTGGAAATTTATCCTCAGAAAATATGCAGACAAGTGTGCAAAAACATTGGCAATAGGAGCAATCATATTTACTGAGTACATATTACATGTTAGGCACTGAGCTAAGTCTTTTATATGAAGAATCTCACATTTCTTAGAGATAAATTATGAACCCTACTTTATAAATGAGGAAATTAAAACCCGAGGTTAAACAATTTGTTCAAGGTTAAGGAATTACAGATGACTTTTTTTTAAGGGGACAACTATAGTTGATTTTAATTTTGCATATTATGAGACTTCTCTAAATCTACTATTGTAATAAACATGTATTACAGGTATAATTTTTTAGGGCAGTAAGAGAACATAAAACCTGACTCTCCTTTATTTGTTGTCCTTAGGAAGCTTAGAAAAAATAACTCAGAACAAAACAAGCAAATGTCCTTTTTCATTTATTTTGGAAATTATGGTAAAAAGTCACCATTCTGGCCTTTAAAACAAAAATAGTATTTCTTCACATAAAACATCCTTGAGAACATTCTGAATCTTACATAGCATCGCTCAGCCAGTTCATAAAGCTTTGTCAATATGCAAGTAGACAGAAAATTATATTGTGACTTGTACTGAATAAATATTCTTTGGACATTAAGATGAATTCATCTATAATTATAGCAATTTAGAAAAGAAGAGTCCCACCCTTCTGCAAATCTCCAGAGGTATTACATGACCCCAAATCACTAAGTTTTGGACATTTTTGGATTCAAGCTGTTCTGCCTCCAATCCAAAAAGACTAGTCCTGGATCTTCTTCCATATCTACACAAATACTTCCAAGCTAGATCTATTAAATGCTAAGACGGCCGTGTAAAAACTTCCCAGAGCCACACCTTACCTCTTCTGGCACAATAATTAATGGATACTTGTCCTCAGATAAAAAATTGAAAATAACCCATACTTTAAACGAATCTTCTTCCGTTATGAGCAGGGGACTCTTTGTGAGGTTTTTTTTGACACAGAGGGTCCAACACATTCTATTGAACTCAATCTTGTCAAAGTTGTCTTGGACCTAAAAAGGAATGAGGAAAAATCCCAATGAACCAATCCAAAATAAGCAGTATAATATAAGCCATGTAAAACAGAAAGAAATTTTAATCAATCCAGTTAACCAATAACTTTTTCTAAGTATATGCTTAGGTACCATACTTTCAGAGGCTCAATAAAGAATGGTATATTTAGCATGACACTGAAGCACCATCTGTCCATATCACTGACTTGGCACATAAAATACTGACTTGTCCAATAGTTATTTTTCATGTCTATACATATCTTCTAAATAGACTACTAACCCTAATATAGAGGAGCTAAGAATGTCAAACTATGCAAGGTGAGCTACATACGGATATCTTTACCTATAGAGTCAAAGAAGATATGTTCTTTTGGGAAAAACTGTTCAACTGAAATTTTAAAAGACAGCCTTGTCACTCAGTCATTCAATCATGCATTCAACATTGCCACCGCATCTACTATGAGTCAAGTACTATACTACAAATTAAGGACATAAAGATGAAGAAGAACTTGGTTTATGCTCTTAGAATATTCAAGTTTATTAGGGAAAACAGATATTCAAATAGACAAATCTTAATATAACACAGTGTATAATTCAATAGTTTTTCACTAATTCAACAGATAAGATTCAAATAGTAATTATTATCTGTCAGGGTCAATGCAAAGGTACTTAATCTAATACCAGACCATGTCTCCAAGTAATGTCAAGACAATTACAATACAGTGTGATAAACACTAGAACAGAGATAATCAGAGGGTTCTGTAGAAACATGGAGGAGCTAACCCGATCTTAACAACTGAGGAAAGAGCCTTGGTGGCTGCTTTTGACTGGGGGCCATCCCACACCTAAGGGAGGAAGATGGTAGCACAAAGATGAAAAAGTCACTGGAGTCAATCAACACTAGGCTCCAACATGTTATGAAAAGTGAAAAGTATGTGCTGGGGTATAAGCAGACTCTGAAAATGATCAAATAAAGCAAAGCAAAACTGGTCATTCTCGCCAACAACTGCCCAACCTTGAGGAAATCTACAACAGAGTATTATGGCATGTTGGCCAAGACTGGTGGTCCTCACTACAGTGGCAATAAACTGAATTGGGCCAGCATGTGGAAAATTCTACAGAGGATGCACACTGAACCAGGTGATTCTGGTATTATTAGAAGTACGCCAGAACAGACTGGTGAAAAGTAAATCATGCAAGATTTTTCTTTAATAAAACTGGCCAGAGCTTGCTTTAAAAATATTTTTTTAATAAGAAATAAATAAAGGACTGGGGGAAGACTGGCAGAAACATGACAACAGCTGAGTCCCAAAGGCCCTCAAGAGTCAAACAGTTCAAGAATGGAGTAAAAAGTGTCCCAAGTAGAACAGAATGTGAGAACACCCAAAGGTAGAGATAATCATAGTCAGTTTGGAAGAACTGTAGGAAGTTTAATGTGAATGCGGCACCTGGTGCTAGAGGATGGTATGAGTTAAGGCTCTTTATGAGTGCAAATAACAAAAACTACCTTGGGGTAGTTTCTTTAAATAGAAAAGAAATTTTGGCGAGAAAAAAAGGGTAACCTCAAAAATCCAACACAAGCCCTGGAAAATCTAAACCCTGAAACTAAGTGTTACCAAGCTAGGCTAGGCAGTCAGAACCACGGCGAAGCCATTCATGGGAAGAGCACGGTGGAGATACCACTGCCAATATAACATGAGGCCATCACTGTTGCACCCGACTCAGCTACAGGCCAGACAAAAAAATGACAAATGTCCCACTGCACGGGACATAGTCAAAGATGAAGTTTGAGAGGTAGGTGACGACCAGATCATGGAGAGCCTCGTAATTCATTAGGATTTATTTGTATTGAAAGAGTAGAAGGAAGCAATACACACAACCTTCATTTTAAAAGCCATATTCTGGGACAATATGAAAGATGTACTGGAAGAGGTAGGACAATATGAGAAAAATCATTTCTTTTTAGATATAAACAAAGTGTATATACTGCAAGAAAGAAGTCACTAGCTGGCTACAGGGAGAAGTTTCTTTTGATCTCTAACTAGAATCTGTGGTCTGTAAACCAGTTCTAGGAATAGGAATATATCCTCCGTGCTGTGCCTTCGAGCACCCTTTCTCAGGGTGGCACCATTTCCCATGCCCCATCATGCACAGCTGATCCCATAACGGGAGAACAGTGGCTTTTGCTGCAGCTTCTCTTTTCATTTTTTTTCTTTAACACCATTTATTGAGAACTTAGTGTCTGCTCACCATTTTATATGTAGTTTTTAACTTAAACTTCATATTAGCCCTATAAGGTTAAATACTGTCTCTATTTAACAGATAAAGAAATAGAAGTTCAGGAAAATTAAGTTCCAAATTCACATGGCTAATGAATATCAAAACCATCAGCATTCAAATACTGTTTCTTTCCACTATGCCAAACTGTTACTTAATGGAATGCATCTTTACAGCATTAGGTTCAAAGGCCACCACCATCAATGCTATCCACCCGCACTCCTGAAAATCACTTAAGTGGAAGATATGCCACACAGGGGAAATGACACAAAAGCATATAGGCTTGTTCAGAGGAACAAGAAGTGATTCTGTGTGGATTATGTGGTGAATTACATGGTTCCTGAGAGGGAGTGGCTAGATTTATGGCTAGAAAAGCAAACATAGACCAAACACAAAGAGCTTTATAATTTTAAGAAACAGCCTATAGGAAACCCCCAAATGAAAGGTTTTAGAGCAGAGAACGAGCAGGTCATGTGCAGGCCAGGTCAGGACTTTATAGAAAAGATGGTATTTGAGGCAGACCTTTAAGTATGAGGTCAGACAACTAATTTTGCGAACTCATCCTAGAAAAAGTGCTACACACCTCATCGTTGAATATCACTATGATCACCTTCAAAGTACTCCCCTTGAGGATTACAAACAACTAGGTAAGATGTCATAAAGTTGACAAGGTTGTCTGTACAGTGCTGCCAAAGTAAGCCTATGCTGGCAATGTTCGCGAACGTAACTGTCAGGTTTTGGGTATAACAGCTCTCATGGCCATTCTAGAAAAAAGAGTTCCAAAATTGCTTTGAAGGGTGGATTAAGCGCTGGTGTTGGTGCATAGCTTCCCAAGGGGAGTACTTCGAAGGTGCCCATAATCACATTCAACAATGAGGTATGTAGCACTTTTTCTAGGATGAATTTGCAAAATTAATTGTCTGACGTTGTATACTGAATAATGCAAAAGGACAGAAAAGGAGATGGCATGAGCAATGGCATGGCTGGAGCAGCACATCAACTACAAATGGGCAACAGTCCATGTGAAAGAGACAAAAATACAGGAGAAGTAAAGATAAAGTTTTCAATTAGGGGCATCATCAACTTGAAGTTCTAGTAAGATATTTAGATGGAGGTGTCCAAAGACATCAAAGAAGTGAAACTGTAACCTAAGAGGAGAGGCAGATTTGCGAATCACCTGTATGCTAATGACAACTAAGACTATGATAATCAATGAGATCATTGAGAGAGAACATAAAGTGAAAAAAGAGATGGGATCAGGAACAGAACCTCTAGGGATATGTACATTTGCAAAGTGAGAGGAGGAAGAGAAATTATGATGACTGAATAAGCAGTCAAAGTGGTAGGAGAACCACAAAGATATGAGAACTAAGTGAGGAAACAGTTAAGAAGATTTGATCAATAGTGCCAAATACTACAGCAAGATTAAGGAGAAGTTTAAGAAAAGACCACTGGTTTTGCACTTCAAGACAGGTGAAGTTCTTAAAGTTGCCTTCAAGGGAGTTCCCTGGTGGTATAGTGGCTAAGGTTTCGGCACTGTCAACGCTGCGGTCTGGGTTCGATTCCCAGCCAGGGAACTACCTACATTAAAAAAAAAAAAAGTGGCCTTTAAGACAGCTAAAAAGTTTGGGTAAAAGTCAAATTACAGTGGAATCAGAAACCAAGCATATTCTCCATAAATTAGTTTTCCCAGGAAATAAGAAATGGCTTTTTATCCAAGTTGACTGTATCCTACTTAATTTTAATAAGCAGTCTGTCTGGTTAATTCCGTCTCTAAAATGTAATCCACTATTATTTAGTTTAATCATCTTCAAAGTTAAAAGTATATTAAATGATGGCATTTACACCTTTTTAAAAAGAACAAAATCAGATCATATTTGAAAAGGCCACAGCTAACATCACGCTTAACAGTGAAAAACTGAAAGCTTTTCCTCTAAGGTCAGGAATAAGGCAATGATGTCCACACTCACCATTTCTATTCAACAGTACTGAAAGTCCTAGCCAGAACAATTAGGCAAGAAAAATAAATAAATAAAAGGCATCCAAACTGGAAAAGAATTAACTCTTTGCAGGTGACATGTCTCTCATTTACAGAAAACTCTATAAAGAATCTACAAAAGAACTGTTAGAATAAACAAAT
The DNA here is from genome assembly GCA_004026885.1 of Lyroderma lyra. Taxonomy (NCBI): domain Eukaryota; kingdom Metazoa; phylum Chordata; class Mammalia; order Chiroptera; family Megadermatidae; genus Lyroderma; species Lyroderma lyra. The sequence goes on from PVJL010000284.1 coordinate 370,917, forward strand.
TCAAGCAAAGTTGCAGGATACAAAATCAATACTCAAAAAACAGCTGTGTTTCTGTACACTTATAATGAACAATTTGAAAAAGAAATTAAGAAAACAATCTCATTTACAATAGCATAATAAAGAATAAAATACTTAGGAACAAACTTAACCAATGAGGCAAAAGAGTTGTACATTGAAAACTATAAAACATTATTGAAAAAAATTAAAGATGACACAAATAAATGGAAACGCATCCCATGTTCATGGATTAGAAAACTTACTGTTGTTAAAATGTTCATACTACCCAAAGCAATATACAGATTCACTACCCAAAGCAATATACAGATTCACTGCAATCGCTTTCAAAATCCCAATGGCATTCTTTTTGGCAGGGAAGGGGGGTAGAAACAGAAGATATCCTGAAATTCATATGGCATCTCAAAGGACTATGAATGGCCAAAAATCTCTTGAAAAGAACAAAGCTGGAGGCCTTACATACTTCCAATTTCAAAACATATTATACACACACACACACACACACACACACACACACTAAAGCTACAGTAAACAAAATGGTATGGTACTGGCATAAAGACATATAGACCAATAAAACTGAATAAGAATCCAGAAATAAACCCTCACATATATGGTCAATGATCTTTAAGAAGAGTGCCAAGACTACACAACGAGTACAGGATAGTATCTTCAATGAATGATGCTGGGAAAACGGAATATCCACATTCAACAGAATAAAGATGCATCCTTATCTTATACCATCTGCAAAAATTAACTCAAAATGGAGTAAAGATCTGAATATAATACCTGAAACAACAAAATTCCAGGGGAAAAGCTTCATGACATTGGAATGGGCAATTTCTTAAATGACACTAAAAGCACAGGCAACAAAAGCAAAAATAGATGAAACTACATCAAACTTTAAAACTTCTGCACACAAAGGAACAATCAATAGAGTCAGACAATGATGAACCAGTCCTTGCCATCAGAGAACTTGGAAGGGAATCAAATGTCAAACAATAGAGCAATAACACGACCACCTGCCTATATGATGAAAACTGTGTAAGTGCTTTGAAGAAAAAGCACAGGATGCTGTGAGAACATATTATAGGACAGTTGGTTAGCTCTGGGAAGGGTGGGGTGCTACCTGGAGAAACTTCCCTGAGGAAGTGACAATCAAGCTAAGACCCAAAGGATGGACAGGAATTAGCTGCATGTTATCGGTGGAGGAAGTCTTACAGCAAAGGAAGCAGCATGTCTGAAGGCTCTGTGGGAGGAAGAGTCTCCTTAATTTGAGGAACAGAGAGAAGGCCAACATGGCTGCACTGAAGTGAACAAGAGGAGAAGAGGAAGTGGAGCCTGGAGAGGTTGGCAGAGCCAAAACACAGCCCTGCATGCCATAATAAGGATACTGGACTTTAACTGAGATGATTTCTAAGTTTGTTCTGACTATAAAAGATCTAGAAATCTATGGTTCCATACTCTGTCCCATCTGCGAATACAAACTGCTCCCAAATCCCAGTTTATATCACAAACATTAAACTGATAGTCTCACAGCTTTTAAAAAACTAACAACAATTGAACACACTGTCACTGTTTCCGAGGTGTCCAAATGCAAGATAATTTCCTAGAAAGAAGTGTGTAGAGTTGTTCTTATTTTTAACATGCATTTACTTTTCACCAAAATCCATACATGTGAATAAGATAACAATACTATTTACAGACCTCAATTCTGACTCAAAGTACTAAAAGTATTTATAAAGATTAAACGATTAAACTCACAAGTTCTCTAAACTAAAATTTTCATCCAAATGTATTCATGCTGTATGAGTCCAGAATAGACAAATCCATAGAGACAGAAAGTAGATTAGAGGTTGCCTCAGACTGTGGCGCAGGAGAGAATAAGTGCTAATGGGGATGGGTTGGGTTTTTTTTTGAGGGAGGGCAATGAAAATATTTCAAAATTGACTGTGGTGATGGTTGCACAAAAAAAGTGACTATATTAAAAATCAGTACATTATACACTTTAAATACTTAAATAGTATGGTATGTGAGTTATATCTCAATAAAGCTATTATTTTTAAAAATAGTATTTCTTTAAACTACAGAACTCAGATTTATATTTATACTTCAATGGTATAAAGTCATCCATAGTTCTTAGCATGGAACCTCTTTATTTACTCAGATATTTTTAGTCTTTACAACTTCACAAATATGATGAAAATGTAGTCACACTTGGCCATCATGCCAAATTAACGCTATGGAACTTTCACGCAACAATAAAAGAAAAAATAACAGAGGATAAAAGACTGTAAGAAAGAACCATGAAAAAGTCTGTTTGCGGGTATTTAAGAGCACCACCACTTCCTATTAAATGACAGTTGTTAGGCCCACATTTAAGACATTTTGAGTGAAGCCATATCCATTCAACTAAAAGAAACTTGAAACCTCATTTTATGGAAGACTACAACCGACACATGAACAGCAAGCATCTGATAAAGAAGTATAAATGCCAGCCTAGGAAAACAGAGTGTAGAGGCTGCTAGCCCTAGAAAAAGGACATTATATTCACATTCTCTTTGTGGGTTTCTTTTGTGTGTATATATATTTCCAAAAAGACCAAAAAAAAAAAAAAAAGGATTATGTTAGGAAGCAACAGCAACAGATTCTCCAATCAGGATTTAGCAGATTGCCGAAGGATTATTGGTTGTAATCATAGCCCAGACCAACCTTTAACATGCAGAATCAAGGAAAAGAACTGGCCATGATTCAGACCAAAACGCCTACTAGGTAATTACATCTCATCAAAGAAGGAGACTGCGTCGTAAACACGCTGAAGCAGAACCAGTTTTTCATGTAGACTATTGGAGCGCAATAGTAAAAAGCTAACAACATATCACTTCCTTTAATAATAATCCAGGTGTAATATAGTATCTCCACCAAAAAAGGAGGGAAAGCTCACAAAAAAATCTTCCGAGATGTTTTTACAGAATTCCATTCTTTGCTGAAGAAGGAATTTAACAAACAAGCAAGAAAAATGTTAATACTCAGAGGGGAAGCAAAATATTTGATACAAGAATGACATATTGATCATCTGAAGTCTCAGGAAAACTGAAAATAAATTCTGTCCATGTGAAAAACAACAGGAATAATTATCTCTGAAGAAGCAAATACAGAAATCAAATGGAAAAATTACTTTTTGAAAAGCGAGTTTCAATATAATTTATGTCTTGGTCCCAACTCTTTTAGAATTGTCCTAGGCAAAGGAAGAAAAACACTAAAACAATTTGTAGAAAAAAATGACCAAAATGAACACTAAGAAACACCAGCTACTAATGAAAGGAAAAGAATCATTTTAAAACTCGTGAGAGAAAACCTAAGAGAACTAGTTGAAGTCTGAATTAGAGACTAACAGAATGGCTTTTATTAATAAGCCACTCCACCCTGACCTATGCACCCAATAATTGGCAAAACATAATTCTGGAAGGGAGTAATTAATCCCTCAGAAATACAGTTAAAAGAACACTGGTCCAGAAGTTAAATGGTTTAGGTTCAAAATCTCCCTACCCCTTATTAGCTAGGCAACATTTAGTTCTGTTTCCTCCTGAGTTAAATGGGGATAAGAACTCCAATTATGCATTGCAGGATTAACATGAAGGTCAAGTGAGACAATATATACATAAAAGCACATCCCACAAGTGTTTAATTGTATTTTACATTTTTTGGCATAACTGATGACGATCTCTAAGTTTTATGTTAACATTCTTCAGTCACTATGGGCATTTTTTTCAACCAAGTTTCAAAACAAAGCACTAATCTTTGCTCAATTTAAACTCACACCACAGAAATCTTGGCAGCTTTATTTGGATTAAGGGGCTGGCAAAATTCCTCTCCAGGTGGCTAAGCAATAATAAACAAGGGCTCACTGTTTCATCACATCCTCACTTGCTCTGTGAATAAGTTTTTCTCTCCAAATTTAGTGGCTAATTTTGGACTTTTTAAATACTGCTATATTTTCTCCCCTAGTTATAAACTTTAAAATACCCAAACACTAAAATAAAGAACATGTTAAAACTTAAAATTCAAAATATTTAAAGAAAGTTACACCAAGGAAAACAAAATGCATTATTGGGATACAGCATTTGAAGATATTTAAACACATTTCTCTATGCACTGGCCCAGCCCACACAAATTCTAGCACTAAAAAACAAAGCAATTTCCAGATTTCTAAGAATTTCACAGCATGTTCCATATTTTAATAATAGACATAATTCTGCTTATTTAATTTTTAAGATAAAACACATGTACACAGCCAATTATCAAATATTTGCTGAAGATGACATATTTACATATAATACAACTATAGAACACAAATGATCAATGAACAGAACAGCAGTCAGAAAACCTGAACAAACTAATGGTTGCTAGAGGAGAGCTGGGTTAGGGAGCTAGATGAAAAGGGAAAGGGATTAAGAAATACAAATTGGTAGTTACAAAATAGTCAGTGTGGGGAATATATGGAGAATTATGTTGCAACAACTATGTATAGTCCCAGTCGACTAATCAAGGGGACCACTGCATAAATTATATAAATGTCTAACCACTATGCTGTACACCTGAAACCAATATGAAATAATAGTGAGTATCAACTGTAACTCTGTAACTGACAAATAAATAATCAAAAAAAAAAAAAATTTTTAGGCTCCAGAAAATAGTACAGCATTACTATACAATTTGATTAAATCTTTTCTACTGAGCTATAATTCACATACCATAACATTCACTCTTTAAATTACACAATACAGTAGTTTTAAGTATATTCACAAGGCTCTGCAATCATCATCATATAACTCTAGAACATTTTCATCACCCCAAAAGGAAACCACATACTCATTAGCAGTCACTCACCACTCCTACCTCCCCTCAGTCTTAGGCAACCACTAATCTATTTTGCACATGTATGTATTTGCCTATTTGGGACATTTCACATAAATGGAATCATACAATGAGCGGCTTTTGTGAGTCTAATTAAACATTTCATTTCATTACAGTGTGGTTTCTTTTTTTTTAATTAAAACATGATTAAGGTAATGGTTTCATCTTTGCAAAGGAAACAGTTTAAAAAACACACATAACGTATATACATATAAAATAAACACACAAAGAGCAGAAAACTTGGAGACTTAAATGGAATAACAAATATAGATACAAAGACTACTACCTAAAGAAACACATTATAATTTTGACAATCTTTGCTACAAATTTCTGAAGAATATGTGATATTTTAAAAAGAACTGTGACCAATGGAAGGCAACAAAATGATGGCGTGAGAGGGATCTCTGAAAAATTCCTCTGGACCCTCTACACAACGCACAATCACAGCGAAGAAACCCACTCCTGGCATTAAGATAACTGCAGGCGGGCAGAGGGTTAAACAAAGGAGAAATTAAAGGGGAAGAACAGGGACTGCAGGCTGGGAGAGGCAGGAGGAAGAAGGTGGCAGGAGAGCAGTCGGACCTCACACGGTCTGTGAGACAGAGGAAAGGGGGCCCAGAAGCAGGGGCATGAGATACCGCACCCACCTCACTTTGGCCCCAGGAGGTGCAGACCAGTTCGCAAACAGCAGCACCCAGACTTCACTCCAGTCCCAGAGGAGGGGGAACGACTAGGCGATGAGGAGCTGAGAGGCAAATGCTCTGGCGGGGAAGGACAAGGAGAGAGGGCTGTGCACGCATTTCTCAGCCCACAACCAGCAGGAGCTGAAAGACCAGCATACAGGACTGACCACAAGGCGCAGGGCAGAATCTGTGAGCAGGGCAAACCGAGAACAGAAAGGCACAATCATGCCCAAACTTCCTGCAAGACCCCCGGAGCCACAGGAAGGAAACAAAGCCACAAACGCCCCTCGCCCACAGACCACTGCCTGCCCAGTATGAGCAGTGAACTCAAAGGAATTGCAGCAGGAGGGTCCAAAGAGGCTGCAAGAATGAGAAACCAGAGAAAGGGAGCTCAAAATAAAGAGATGGGGACAGATGACCCATCAGAAATAGAGCCCAAAGCAATGATTATAATAATGCTTAAGGAACTGAATAATTTCAAAAGAGAGATAGCTAGCCTTAAAGACTTACAAACCATTATAAAGGACCAGAGAGAAATAATGACTACATTAACTGAAATGAAGAACAAAATAAAAGTCACTAAACTATATAAAATAGAAGCACAAAGCAGTGATTGGCAGGAAAAGCCAGCAGAAAACACCCAGCCAGAACAGTTAGAAAATAATTTCCAAAAAAATGAGGATGGATTGAGAGTCCTCTGGGACTATATCAAACATAAAACTATCAGAATAATAGATGTGCCAGAAGGGACAGAGGAAAAGCAAGGGATCAAGAAATTATAATGACTGAAAATTTTCCTAACCTGGCAAAGGAAATACACATACAAGTCCAGAATGTACAGAGAATCTGAAACAAGATGATCCCAAACAGGAACACACCGAAACACATCATAATTAAAATGGCAAAAGTTAAAGAAAAATTCTAAACAGCAAGAGAAATGCAAGTAGTAACTTAGAAAGGGACATTTGACTCTCAGCTAATTGCTCACCAGAAACTTCGCAAGCCAGAAGGGCATGGCAGAAAATATTCAACATGATGAAAACCAAGGATCTACAACCAAGAATAATGTATCCAGCAAGGCTAGCATTCAAAATTAAAGGACAGATCAAGAGCTTCTCAGATAAGGAAAAGCTAAAGAAATTCATCACCACCAAACCAGTACGACAAAGAATGTTAGAGGGACTTCTTTAAGATGGGAGGAGAGATGGGAGAGTGAGTAAAATAAAAGAAAGGGATGGAGAAATTTAGCTTGATTGTTAACATAAAATCGAAAGCAACAAAGAAACAAAACTCATGGATGCAGTCAATAATTTAGTAGTTTCCTCAGGGTAAGGGTGGAGGTGGGTAGGAAAGTAGGGACAGGGACACAAATATATGGTGATGGGAAAAGAACTGACTCTGGGTGATGAACACATAATGCAACACACAGATAATGTAATGTAAAATTGTACACGTGGGACCTATGTAATTTTTACTAATCAATATCACCCCAATAAATTAAAAATAAAAAAGAATCCTGAGCAACATTTAGTATTTTCCAAACTAACTTATTGTTATAAATCTTAATTACTGTACTTTGCTATTATAAAAAGACATTAAACTATAAAAGATATTTATACACAAAAAAAGCAATAAAGCCCCCAAAAAAGCCATAGGAAAAAAATATGTAAATAGTTGTGGTATTTAGGTAATGGGAAAAGAGAGTTGCTCAAAAGTGTTTTATTTTTAATTTAAAAGATTATCAGTGTCACTTTTTGAAAGACATTTTTTAAATATATACAAAAATGTCATGCTTAGTGTTATAAATATACAAAAGCAGGAATTCCCAATACTTCTTGTGAATATATGATTATTTTCATACCTAAACTAAATGTACATGGTATGGAAAATGACATTAACATATTGTTTAGATTTTAAAAATCAATTGAACTATAAATAAGGCATGATCTTATTTATACAGAAACACGACTCTGTATTGTGTATGTATTTGTATGTGTATTAAAAAGGTTTGCAAAGATATTTACCAAACTGTTAACAGTGAATACTCCTAGAGAATCAGAGTAAAAAGGGTAAAGAAACAGTCACTCTTTATTCTATGTATTTTTGTATTAATTGCCTATTTAATAACAAAACATGTGCTAACTTTCATAATTTTTAATCACTAATTTTTTAATTACTTAAATGTACCATCTCAGATTAAATTATTTTCTCCTAATAAGAAATAAAAGTACGTGAAATTCAACACTTATGTGCCAATTTTTAATTATCCAAACCAAGGAAGAAACTGAAAATGCCAGCAAATGCCACTGGGTTGTATTTGGCTTCCAAACACATAATAGGTTTTCGCAGCCAGCATCTTCCTTATAACGTACCCCAGAGGAAGACTCTGAGTGGTACCCGGGAAAGTCGAGGATGAAAACTTTGCTGTATAATATTAACATTTATTTAGTAAAGATAATTATCACCACCTTGAGTATTCACATTTTACCTCATTATACCCTTGCTTTAACAATCATTGCCAATACATGTGGAATCAAAATTTAAAAAGAAAAAGAGCACCTTTAGAGAAAACAGGTACAGATTAATATAAAATATAGCTCTTATTCAAAAATAAACAAGGTGGAAAAATATCAAACCAAGCTTTAGAAGACAGTGGAGAAGAGGAAAAATAGCTCCGCATGCTCCATAGCGAACTCACCAACCAGGGGCTCTGGGCCCAGCTGAAATACGCAAACCGAACAAGGCTGTAAGCAAGAAGAGGTCAGAATCATACCTTCTCCAAAATGAACTTGTTTAAATATGGCATGTAGCCCTGATTGGAGACGGGCCCCTCATCATCATCCCTGAAGTGTTCTTCAAGAGCAATGGGGTCATGTGGAACCTTCAGCACCGTGCACAGGTTATGGGAAAGGACCTAAGGGGGACAGAAAGTGGTTAAAGGCATCCACTAACCAGCACATGGCACCGTCACTGTCTGAACACAACAGGCTACTCTGGGGAAAGAAAGATGGACAATAAACTAGCAAATATGAGGTGAGCACTGCTCAGCTGCCAGCTCCCCACCTGTTACCCATGAGTGTCTCTCATCCCCTCCCCAGTTTTCTTTCACTTCAAACAACTTTCTCTTGCATGCCTACAATTAGCCAGGCTCCATGCTAGAGCTATAATAGAAGTGACTATAATATTCCTTGTAGCCTTTAATTAATTGGCACACATTAGGGTAAAAAAGGCAAGAAAAACAAGACAATGTGTTCAAAATTAAACTTCTCCAAAGTACAGCAGTGTCAGTCAATTAGAGCTATGAAAGAGAAAACTGGTACCAGGCAAGTGCAGTCGGGGGTTCCCAACAGGGTGGCTGACCTGAGCCAATTACAGCCTCTCTGGGCTTCTGTTTTCTCATTTGTTCAATAGAAAAGACCAAAATAATATACAAATATACCAAATATTAATTAGTAATCTCTAAGTGTCCAAACATCTCTAAAATTCTATGACGCTAGGTTATTTTCAGCATGAGTACAAAAAAGCGTAAATGTAAAGAGAGAAATAAATCAAAAGCCCGGTTTATGAGAAAAATCAATAGCAAAAATATCTCAGGAGTTACCAAAATGTTTGAAATATTTTGTAGAAAATTAGCATTCCATATATAAAGGGTTACTGGTCCTGGTAATAACCTAAGTACAAGTTTCAACGCTCAGGTAGTTAAATTAGCAGTCTAGGCCATCCTAGTACTAATCTTGTTTCACATTAAATAAAACTTTAAGAATAAAACTTAAATTTCTTCCATTTCATTTGTGCATTCTAAACAAGTCAAATTACATAGCTAAGACTGCATTTCCTTTAACAGAGACTCTCATTAAATGTTAAATCCCAGGTTTAAATACTTTGTTTTTCACAGCCCTACCCATTTAATCACTTAAAGAGCCATTCAATTCTATTGAGCAAGTCATTTTCTTCCACATATTTATACATATTTCAGTTAGGATTTTTTAAGATTAAAAAATTAGAATCTATAAAAAGAATATTTACATATCTTCTCTCTACATTTATTTCATCTCTCAAAGCTTCATTTAAGTGGAGATCCTTTTCTACATGCTCTGCTGGTTTTAAGGAAGTAAGTAAAGTAAAGGAAGTGAATTCACAAACGCTTACAAAATGAAGTAATGAAGACTTTTATCGTCCCCTACAGAGCAGGCTGTGTTTCTCAAGCAAACCCTCTATTTGCCAGTAGTAATGGAACACATGAAAAGAGCACGTTGGAACTTTTATTGAAGAATCTTATACCACAGTCAGAAAAATCCTAACTAGATAGTTCCTTTCTTTTACTTACCTAGTAAACTATAGAGTAATTAGGTACCTAATTACTAATTAGTAAAAAGGTTTTGTGAGAATTTAAGAATGTAAAGTGCTTAAAAATTGCAACATACTAAAGAAACAAGTTTTACAGAAATAAAGAACACATTTCTTAGATAAGGCTCAAAAGTCATTCAAATTTTATAATCATTTGGAACATAACCCACGTAAAAATTCCCAACCACTAAATTATGGTCCATCCATAAAATGTTAAGAAAAATGAGGAAACTCACTGTGTAGCGACATGAAAAAATCTCCAAGATAAATCAAGTGATAAAAGCAACGTACCTAAGAGTACATATAGTGTGCCAGCTTTATGTAAAGGAAAAGGGAAGAAAAAAAAAACAAGAAGCTCTAGGAGGACACGTAAGAAACTAACGACGGTGGGGAAAGACCAGTCTGATGTTAGACCAGGGGTAGAAGGCAATTTTTCACTGTACCTTCCCTTTTTACTGTTTTGAAAAAAGAACTACCTATTCAAAAATGTACCACCTATTTAAAAAGTTAAGTATCTGTTTTTAAAAAGTGGTCAGCCTGAAATCACACAGTTAGATCTATTTTTGTATCTTCAAAGTCTAAACTTTTTCTTCTACATTAACCTACTCCCTATGGATTAGGTAAAAAAGGAAGGCATATTGCATAGTACCATGATTGCAATGTACCATGATTAATAGATGAATGAGAAATAAGGGCAATAAATGAGTTCAGAAAGTAGAAATAGTGTGTGCTACAGTTGATTTCATAGAGAAAGTAAAAAGTAACCTAAGCCGTAAAATAAAAAGAGCCTTTTGGATAGGAAAAGGATTTTTGGAAAACTGAAAGGCATTCCAGATAGGGGAATAACATGAGAAAGTAATTGATTAATATAAAATTCTCAAGGTACAAAAGAGGAGACATCGATCTCTCCCATGCCCACCCCCCACTCTCTACTTTTGGATTTTAAAGATCCTCCAACTTAAAGTCCCTTGCAGGGGCCTTGGCTACCATATTGTTATCCTTCTCATCTTATAGATGGTAAATACTGGCTCAAAGAGATTAAATTTGTTTTTCTTGACTCAGGTTACTTAGCAGAATTGAGACTAGAATTCAGGTTTCATAATCCCTGGTCCAACACTCTCTAGTAATAAGGAACATTTTGTTTTCAGTTCTCTAAAGTCAACAACAACGCTCTTTGTATGTGTTGATGCTTACTCAGTTTGATTCGCTGATCCCACTGAAGAAGATCCGGATATGAACTCTAGACTTCAGCCTTGGACAATTAAACAGCACTTTTGTTAAATACCAGGATAGCTTGATTCAGTAATGATTTTCTTAACCTTTATTTAGTTAAGCAAACTGTGAGGGAGGCAGCACATTATAGTAACAAGCATCCCATACAAGGAGACCTGAGTGCCAGCCCTGCTCACGTGGTCTGTTCCTGTTTTAGTGGCTGCCATTTTCCCTTTTTAGATAGCTATTTTAATATTTTGCTATTTACTCACTTAGTCTCAGTATCCTTGATGCAAAATGAGGAATTGGACTTGCCTCTAAAAAAAACCTTTTAAAGCCTAATTCTGAACTTTTTTTGTTGAATTTCAGGAATTCAACAAAAGAACTATAATTTAGATCAGAAATTCAGATATTTTTCATTGTTAGTAAGACCTAGAATAAAAAAGTCTTCAAACAAAATAACCGAAAAGGTTTTGTTATTAAAAGAGAAAATATTATGTGCTATCTTTAAAATTTTTTATCAGCAATTTTTTAAAAGCCTAGACTATCTAAGGATTTTCTTAAATAAAAAGTAAAATGTATAAAAATACCAAACTCTCAAAGGTCAGAATATAAACTTGTAACAAGAAGTAAACGCTCCATTAGCTTATAGAGAAGCTGATGGTTTTTAGAGTAGATTCACAAAATCCATGAGTTGGTCTTAGTCTCGCCCCTGAGACAGTAAATATTACTGCTATTTTACAGATGAAGAGACTGAAGTCAGAGATTAAAAGATGTGCTCCAACTCACACAGTTGTGAGCTCAGTGAAACTGGGACTAGGACTAGACTAGACTAGACTAAACCTTGTGCTTTGGTGCTCTTTCCACTTTATGCCATGTTCCCTCTGCTTCTGAAAAGGGCCCTGCCTTACAAAAGTAACTCTTGGTGCTAAGGTACAGTAATGGACCAAAGCTCCCCCAGCCCCACCCCGTCAGTTTCTCCAGGACCCAACAAGGTAGCTGGAGCTTTCATCAGAGCCAAGTTAAACCCAATGATGAAGAACTACACGTGTCTAGAAATTTGAGACCGTTTCCTCTCTGGGAGCCCCTGTCTCCCAACACCCACGTGTGGGAGAAACTCTTCCAAGAGGCACTGGCCTCCTCTCTGGATGAGGAAGCTGAAAAGCGGATCAGGACAAAAGCAATCAGGAGTAAAGAGAACTACACTTTCTTGATTTGAAAAAGGACGGCCTCTGAATCACCCTAATCACAGTCTTTGCAAGTTTCTTGAAAAAGTTGAATTTATCCCCCTTCAAATGCCTACTCCTCCGAAGGACTGCTGATATGACTGCTAAGCAGCTTTGCTCTCATTCCCTGAATGGAAAAATAAACTATTGTTACTACAGTAAGAGATCCATTACCATGCCAGAAATTCACCTCCGCAGTTCCTTCGGAGCTGCCTGCTACTGCTGTACAGGGCCTCTGCTGACAAGAGCTGGCTAATTCACGAGCCCTGCTCGTGTGGTCTGCTCCTGGTCCATGGTTTGCCATGTACCCTTTTTAAGCATTTTGCTCCAACTACCATGAAAATGAAATCAAGGGTGATGAACAACGAACAGTGTTTTAACACACTAGTGCATAACGTCTACCCTCCTCCCTCCCAAAGATGCAGAGATTACAAAGGTTCTCTGAAATGGGCCCCGCCAGTTGCACAGTTTCCCTTCACAGGATGTGCGTAATGGGCAAAAATTCAACACTGGAAAAAAGTGGGGTGGAGAGTCCTATTCCAATAAGCTTATCTGGATAGACACAATTATAGAACTATAATTCATAATGGGCAAATTTTTTTTTAAACGTGAAAATTCCTGTCTTTATAAAATTTCAAGCTAATGGCAAATTCCCAGAAAACTCTTCTTAACAATGAACCAGAATGACCGATTTCCTTCGAGTGTGATGCCCCGCCTTTGTATTTATAGAAGTCCTGCCCCTTACTACATGGAGTCATTTTCCCCTTCCCGACAATGTTCTTTCGTCCTGCCTGTCACTGCGTAAGCCTTGCTCGCTTTCTCTTAGATTATTATATCAGCCTCAGAAATCTCAAAGTCATCGCTGACTCATGCTAGGTGCTATGAGAATGCAATCGCCATCCTAGACCATGACCACAATAATCTTCAAGTGCTGCTTATATAACATTTTCCCCTTGTTTAAAATTCATCAAAAGCCTACAGAAGTAAAAATCTGAGCTCCATATTTAACCCTTTCACTGCGTTAACTGACTTCAAGTTTTTTTTTCAAAATGTTATCAAAAATCCACAAAAAATAAGAAGTTGATATTTTGACTATTTCATGCATTTAATAATAACATTTTGAGCTGCTTTGTATATAAATGACATTATTTTATTTTAAATTTTTGTTATATGGTATATGAATGTACCATTTTATTGAATTTTAGCAACAAATACTCAAAACATACTAAGTGGTATCAATTAGATTTAAGTATACATTAGAATCTAATGGCACTGATGACATAAAAAATGTATCACAAAATGTTACACAATATGTCATACAAAACATCTTTGTGGTTGATAGTGCAAGCCACAAGAAAACATGTTTAAAAATCTTATAAATGGAGAAAGTCCTTGAAACACTTTCACAATGAATAACAATTTTATAATAATTACAGTGTTTACATTTTTAAGTAAATACAGTTAAGGTGATACATTTTATTAAAATAAATGATTACATTAAAGTATAAAAATTTCCTATTGTTATTCCATCTCGAAAAACACAAAAATATAAAAACATGTAGATGGCTTTGAGCTTGTGGGGTAAACTCGAACACCGCAGTCAATGGTCGGAAATATGCCAATGTCCCAACAAAAGGGCTAACTCACTCAACGTGCAAACCTACTTCACCTTTCTAGGCTTATCTTTTCCTATCCCTCTGCACCAACCATACAAATCCAGCCAAACAAAGTTTACTCACTGCACCCCAAATAAACCCTATCCCACTCCCCTTCTTCCTCCAGGTCTTTGCTCCAACCACCCCTACCTCCATTTCTACCTAGCCATCCCTTGCTGAAGCCTCCACCACCCAAAATCAAGATGGTCTTTCTTTCCCCACTGTTTCCCAAGTGCTCTGTATTTTTGTGCTCACTTGGGCAGCACATATACCAAGTGCTCTGTATTTCTTATTGAATATTTCTGAAAGAAAACCCCATGACTTACCCATTCTTGCATTCCCACAGCACCTAACATGCTATACAGAATGCAGGAGGCTTTCAATAAATGCTGAATAAATTCTCTCCAAAAATTTTCCGTAAACTTTAATAATGACAATAATCTTAGGAAATAACCTACTCCTATCTCTTTATTTCACATAAAAAGACTGGGGCCTAAATCACACAGAGTAGTAAATACCAAAGCAGCATGAGAACCCAAATCGAAATGCCTGCCCTACAACGTGCCCTATGCTGGAAACATTCCCTTCTGCCTAGTCACTTCCTTCAAGGAAACCTTCATAGGAAACCTTTGCTGACTCCCCTGTCCACTGAACTCCTACTCAGTATTTAAATGAATTGTTTCATGTGCTAGTGGTATCTCAAATACCTAACTGCAGCTCAGTGAGGAAGGAAACCCTGCCTGGTATTTTTCTTCTGTATCCTTCACAGTGACCAGCATAAGGCCAAGGGAAAATTCAGTAGGAACATAACACTTACGGACAGATTAAGCCAGGATATCTAACTCAAAACCACCTGTCGTTGACGTTGTCCACAAAACACAAGGTCTGACAATTAAGTTTGCGAACTTGTCGCCATGCACTTACGCTGGCAGCACTGTACAAACAACTCAGTAAGGTTTCATAACCTTGGTGTGTATGTCTCACAGCTGTGCTCGTGTCCACGTATGGTGGTGTCTTGCTGAGTGGCAGTCATGATTGTTGTTACGTGTTTTTGTGTGCTGTTGTGAGAATGTCAGAGTTTGAATTAGAGCAATGAACAAACATTAAATTTCCTGTTAAACTTGGCAAGAGTGGAAGTGCAATCAGGAACATGTTAGTCCAAGGTTATGGAGATAATGCCACGAAGAAAATAACAGTGTACAAATGGATTAAATGCTTTTCTGACGGGGAGAAAGCATCACTAATGAAAAGCAGTCAGGGCATCCAGTAACAAGCAGAACTGACAAAATCATTGCAAAAGTTCATGGAATTGTGCATCAAAATTGTCAGATGACTGTGAGAAGCATAGCAGACCAAGTAAACATCAATAGAGAAACAGGAAAATCTTCATGGAAAATGTTGGCATGAGAAAGGAGTGTGCAAAAACGGTCCCAAAGGAGCTCATCAATGAACAAAAGCAAAGGAGAGTTGAAGTTTGCCAAGACCTTTTGGAGAGGCAAGATGAAGTTTTGGGCCATGTTATCACTGGTGATGAAACACAGGTGTACCAATACGACCCTGAAACAAAGCGTCAAAGTGCACAATGGAAGTCAGCCAGTTCTCCACGACCAAAAAGTTTCGTCAGTCCAAATCAAGAGTCAAAATAATGTTGCTAACCTTTTTTGATATCAGAGGGATTGTTCATTATGAATTTGTACCAACTGGACAGTCAACCAAGTTTACTATTTGGAAGTGCTGAAAAGGCTGTGTGAAAAAGGTAGAGAAAATGACCTGAACTTTTCAATAACTCATGGCTCTTGCATCACAATGCACCAGCTCACACAGCACTGTCTATGAGGGGGTTTTTAGCCAGTAAACAAATAACTATATTGGAAAACCCTCCCTACTCACCTGATCTGGCCCCCAATGACTTTCTTTACGCAAAGATAAAGGAAATATTGAAAGGAAGACATTCTGATGATATTCAAGACATCAAGGGTCATACGATGACAGTTCTGATGGCCATTCTAGAAAAAGAGTTCCAAAATTACTTTGAAGGGTAGACTAGATGCTGGTGTTGGTGCATAGCTTCCCAAGAGGAGTACTACAAAGGTGGCCATAGTAATATCCAGCAATGAGGTATGTAGCACTTTTTCTAGGATGAGTTCACAAACTTAATTGTCAGACCTCAATATATGCATATGTGTGCATGCACATATGTCTGTGTAAGGAGCAAGGGAGAGAATAGGGATAAAGTGAGAAAGGGAAAGGGAGACAAACATGTTAGAAAGATATTCACTGAAAAGTTAACTGCATCTGCCTTTGGTGGTAGAATCTGGGATACTTTTACTTTTGCCTCTATATTTCAATATGTTGTTTGAATAGTCTAGAAATTATCTTTATAATAAGAAAAAGTAAAGCTTTTATATTTATGGAAAAATTTTTAAATAAATATGTCTGTTCCAGCTAGAGAGCCCCAATACAATTATATAACATATAACGTTTAATGGAATTAACTCATTTGAGTCATCTAAGAACTATGCTTTGCAATGTCTTTTGAAGAAACCACATCATGAGCAACAAAGTTTCCCAGTCTAGGACAGCCTCAGATTCCAGCCATGTACTAGACAAATGTCTTTAAGAGAAATAATTTGTAAGAAAATTTCACTCCAGTGAGTTCTGTGTGTGTCTGTCTCCCACCATTCTGTAAGTTCCTTAAAGAGAGGGTCTATATTTTATCCTTCTGTGCAATACCAAAACTTAAGAAAGTGCCCAATGAAGAGAGTGCCTGTTCAACAAATGTTAGCTAAATTAATCCAATTTAGGAATCTTCCTTGGAGCTTAATGGAATAACCATTCTCGGGATAATACTTTGTAAATAAAGGTGATTTAAATATGAAAAAAAAAAGAATCTTCCTTGGAATATAAAACTGAACGCAATGAAGAAAAAGTAACTCATGGACACAGTCAATAGTTTAAGTGGTTACCTGGGGCAAGAGGGGAGGGGGTGGGAGAAGGTGGGGTGGGAGAGGAGGGAGGGGGAGCAAATATACGGTGATGGAAAGAGAGCTGACACTGGGTGGTGAGCACATAACACAGCACACAAACGATGCACTGCAGAACTGTACACCTGGAACCTGTGTAATTCCTGCTAATCAATGTCACCCCAGTAAGTCTAACAATAAAAAAAAAAGAATCTTCACTTTTGCTTTATCTTTTCCATCATCTTTATCTAGATCTGTATCTTTGAATTTATTTCACTATACTACTAGTATATGCTTTCTGTAAATAATTTTTGTTTAATTGGAATCTTTAATTCAGATCACTTTTGAAGTAAAAAAAAATAATAATACCTCCATTAACTATTAACACCACCAGAACTAGAGGTATAACTCATCTGGCCTGAGATCCAGTAAGCAGTCCAGCGCCTCAAAATTCAAATAGAGATTTTTGAGGGAAGGACCTAGTAAGAATTAACCAGTATGTGAGAGAGAACGCTACAGAAGAGAAATGAGGCAGTTAAACTTTGTAGAAAACGCCATAGTGTATACTCAAAGTGATAATAAAGATCACAAACCTGACGTTTCTCTGCTACCCCATCTTCTGACCACTCTGTCCCCTATGGTCCCTCTAATACAGCTTCTATCCTTAGCAATCTCTTGAAATTGCTTTTTCAAAAGGGTTCTGTGGCAGACACAGAAATGTACCACTCAGATCCCTCAAGAAAGTATATGTCGCCCAGCTACGAGGACTGCAGTTAGCTGAGAGGCTCCAGCTATTAATACCTTCAGGATCCACCTCAGCCACAGACTGAACAAGGTGGTAGTGTCATTTCTCCCCGTTGTGGGAGTCCTCAACATGCCATCTTTGCTGCCGTGCTCCAAGTTTTGTCAAGTCCATTTCGTGCTTTGACAACTCCTTTTCTCAATCCTGCTGCTTCTCTCTCGTTTTTTTCCACAGGTGTTTCTCCCCCAAAACTCTTTTGTAGTCTCAGCACCTGCTTCCTTGAGGACCCAACCCGAAACCGGTACCTTCTGAACAAGTCACTTTCCCAAGTCTGGCACCTGGTAGTCTAGGTCATTCCTGCCTCTAAGACTTGTTTTGGTCCCACGACATACTATTTTCTAAGTTCCTCTCCGTCCTCTACCAAGGTGCCTTTAAGGTGCAGACCTCTTTCACCCCTCATTCATCCACTTTGGATATTTCCCAAAGCCCTAAATTCTTTCTTTTTATTCTCTTCTTAAAAGGTGCCTTTATTCTGACAACATTAAATCACCTCTATTCTCATGACTCTCAGATCTCTTTCTGATTTTGACCTCTTAACCAAGCTCTTGGTTTGTATCACTAACTAATACTAGAGATTTCTATGCCAAATTTCCCTCACATCCCCAAAATCCAAATGAGAACCTTCCTCCCCAAAACAAACCCGCCCTGATTCTGACTTTGGTATCACTTTTCCCTTAATAACAAAACTGCGGACTCTCCTCTTCCTGGACCTCTTTTACTTACGGTTTGTTTTATTTCTGGATCTAAGCCAGCCCCTTCAATGCCACCGCCTCTCTGCCGCGTGAGCTGCTCGGTGGGCCTACGGCTAACCAGACACCGGGAGGCTGGGGAGACAAGGGAGGCTCGGGAGACAAGGCGAGCTGACGGCAGCCAGCCCCTGGTCCACTCTGAGCTCGTACCAGAGCTGCTGAATAGCCACCGCTCAGCAGGATATGACCGTAGTAAATACAGCAAGCTAGCAAAGTTAAGTTCAATGAGAAGGCCAAACCTGGAGGATCTCACCCTCTACTCCACATTTTACAAATGAAGAAACTGAAGCCCAGTAAAGAGAAATGACTTCCCATGGCCACACAACTGACAGAGCAGAGACAGGTCTCCTGACCCCACAACCACTGCTCTCTCCTGACATTTTCCCTAGTTCCTCCAAAAGACTTACTTTATAAAACCGTTCATTACAGATACTCTCATAGAGGAGTTTCACACATCCCTGAAGGCCAGTGACAAATGTCTCTTCCTCTAGAAGCATTCTCTGACCTAACTCCTCTAATTCTCACTGCAGGCCACGTAGGCTCCCTTCCTCTGAGGTCCCCAGCACTGTGTACTTTCAAATATTTTACTATATTTGAACAGTAGTTTGCTGATCTTTATCACTCACAAGACTTCAAGCTCTATAAGGGTAAGGAACTTTCCACTAATCACCGTCCCAGTGTAGCATTCGTCAACTTACTCATCAAATTTCGTAGCAGCCCTTCAATTGGTCTTCCCATCTCCAGCCTCTCACTTCTAATCATTATACCCACATTATCAGAATAATCTCAAAACTCTACCTTTCTCATATATCTACTCAAAAAGTTTTCTTAACGTGCCCTCTTTACAGGATCCATTCTGAACTATACTCATTCCAAACAGTCAACAAATACATTAACTATTCTGTGCAAGAACAAAAACATCTAAAATGTAACCCCATCTTCCTTTAAATCCTAATTTTCCACTATGCCTCAAAACAAACTTTCTATTCCACCTAGAATATTTCCTTACTCACAAACACTCCAAGTTTGGGCTCTTGCTCTTATCTATAATGCCACCACCATACTTGTCATCTTTCTGTGACTATACTGGACATGAGATCTGTCCCATTCCCACCAGAAGCAGCTGATAACTCCTCCATGAAACTTTCCTTGTCTATAACAGTCTGCATCTCTTTCTCTATTTCCTTTGAACTTCTATACCAGCTCTGTCCAAAAGAAATATACTGTATTTTGCTAAGTATCATGAGCACCCATGTATAATGTGCACTCACATTTTTGGCCCAAATTTTCAGGGAAAACAATCTTTCGTTTTAAATTTTTAATTCAAATTTTTATTTGTTTATATTTACGTACTTGTTTTTTGTATTATAAAAGAATTTTAGCATTTATTTTTTAACAGATTATGGGACAAGAAATTTTATGTAACAAATAATTACAAAACACAAGAATGGATACAAGATATAAGAAATTTTATGTATAAAATTTTTATAAAAAATTATTTTTATGTATAAAAAATTATCATATTCCAGGTTATTATTTTGTATATGAGTATCGTTACTGATTTCTAGAGTTACACTTTTAACTCATAACTGTAAATATAAACGAATTAAAAACATTTATATAGATAATGGAATTAGTACAACCCATTTACAATGCACATCCTTGTTTTCCCCTAACAAATTTGAGCAAAAAAAGTGCATATTATACATGGCAAAACACAGTAATGTAAACCACATATGGAATTTAACATTTTTAATAGCTACATTTTTTCAAAGTAGAAGGAAACAGGTAAAATTACTTTCAATAGTATATATCCAAAGTATTATAACTTCAACATATAATCAATTTTTTTTTTGAGGGGGGGTTAGTTCCCTGGCTGGGAATCGAACCCAGGCCGCAGCGTTGAGAGCGCCAAAGCCTAGCCACTACACCACCCGGGAACTCCCTGATATTTTAAAATTATTAAATAAATATGTTACATTCTTTTCTTGTACTAAGTCTCTAAAATCCAGTGTGTGTTTTATATTTACAGTACACCTCAATTCAGACCAGCCACTTTTCAATACTTAGTAGCCAAATGTAGCTAATAGTTTATGTTACTGGACAGTATGGCCTAGAGCACTCATTTTCCACACTCTCCAGGCTGGCTTATATATTATCTTATTACTGCCATTTCATGTGTTATTTTTCTTTATTAAACCACACACTCTTCAAGGTAAGGAACAATGTTCAGTAGATTAAAACCTTCAATTCATATAATGTTTTGTAGTTCGATTTCCTTCAACATCATTTTTCTGTAGGAAATAAGTGTCTAATAAATGTTCTGTTGTCACACATAGAGGTTGTAAGCTCCATCCATCTATGCTAGTACGCCTGTTGTTAAATGTCATTATTTCCATTTAACAGACAATCTTAAAATACAAGAAGCAAAGCCAATACCGCAAAGTCACCCAGGTAAAGAACTTCAGAATTCCAATCTAGTTCTTCCTACTACCAGGCTGGTGTCCCATTAGCTAACAGAGTTTTCTCAAATCATCACTGAAAGTCACTGAGACTTAAGTCAGCTGGCCAGCAGCTCCTGCTCTCAACTCCAGATTAAAAGCCATCTGGCTGAGACCTGCATCACCCTATGAACTGAAATAAATGATGGCAACGTGCTGCCTGGTAAGGCAAAGAGTATGCCATCCTCCCAGAGCTGTCTGTCCATCCAGTGAAATATAACATCTCCAACCATCTGGCCAGTTGTCCATCTGAGCAGAACAACTTTTATCCTAACTGCTGTCACTTCTTCTGGCTGGTACATGTATGCCCACATATACACTCTCCTGGTCCAAATCAAACATAGAAAGCTAATTATTCCTAAAGAAGCAAAAGGTATAGAAGACACAGAAGAGTCCTAAAATGAAAAAACTAGTTCTTCTAATATTGCAGAACTCTCTCCCTAATTGCAAGATCTCCTTATATGAAATTGGACTACATGAAGATTTACTCCTAAACACATTTAGAGCTGCAATTTCAAGTGGACACAGATTTTTTTTTTTTTTTGGTTGGTTCCCTGAGGGGGATGGCACCCAGGCCGTGGCGGTGAGAGCTCCAAAGCCTAGCCACTACTCCACCAGGGAACCCCCCCAAGGACACAGAAATTAATTTAAAAAAAAGAAGCAACCTTAAGGTACAATGAGGAGAAGAAAATAAAGCAGAAAGCAGAGCAGAAAAATAGACTTATGAAGTGTGAAGCTGAGGCAAAGGACTGCCTTTGACTTATTTTGAAGGAAGAGAACAGGAACACCCATAGGAGGGACTGAGGAGGCAAGTCAGAGTCCCTGAGCTCCCAAGTGCCAGTTATCACTGAGGGGACTATTAATAACCCTCCTTCTGAGAGGGAATGAGAAATACCTGCACTGAGGGCAAACAGTAAAAGAGGAAAGGTCATACAAAGCCTCTTCCGTCTCTAGCTTCCAGCTACTATGTACCTCTGGGACTGTGGTGAGACCCCAAAGGAAATACAAAATGGGGATCAGGAAGGTTAAGAGCTCTGATTCATAAGATTAGAAATGTACCGGCTGGTAAGATGGAGGGCCTCACACTCACAAAAAGTGCCTCACAGTTTGCATATTAACTTCAATAAAATAAAAGTTTACACGTTCTTTCAAAAAACCAAAAATTTCCAAGCTATCCCACATACAGTTTCCAGCAAGCAAGGAATGGAGAAAGGAAATAACCCAGAATCCATTATTCCCATTTTAAGATTTGTAAATGTCTGTTATATGCTCTTTATTTGGAAAGCTGTCTTTACTGTTTTATTTTGGTGAAATAAAAATAAAAATAAAAAATTACAAAGACTTTTATAGGCTCACTCATGACTACAATCTCCTAACCCCATTTTTTTTAAATTAGATTTTTAGTTCCTCAACAGAAATAACTTTTATCACAGAAACTAAGTCACCACAGGTTGGGGAGGCAATAGTATATACATGCCAACTTTACAAGAATTACCCGTATCTTTTTTTTTTATTTTCAGTTAGTTGACATTCAATATTACTTTATGAGTTTCAGGTGTACAGCATAGTAGTTAGAACTTTATATAATTTATGAAGTGATCCCCACCAATTACTCCAGTACCTAACCTGGCACTATACATAGTTATTATAACATTATTCACTACACTCCCAATCATATCTTTTACATCGTGTTTCACCCAATAAAAGCCCGTTTCTGCAACTTGCTTTCTTTATTCTTGTATTTTCAACTGTCTCACTCAATTACTTTTGTAACCAACAAGATTAAAATTGTTTGAGGCTAAATGCCTACATGAACAGAACACATGACATTATTCATAAGATACATAAACCAATTTCAAAGCAAATAATAAAAACATTTAGTTAAAAAATCTACCTTGAGAAATAGAAGATTCAAACTACACATGTTGTTTCTAAAACTTTTTTTTCATTTAGATCCTTACTAGTTGTAAGGTCTTTTACTTCACAAGGGCACAACTAAAAACAAAACCAAACCCTGTGTTTCTAAAAACAACAGGTAAAAGTACAGAGCCAATAAGCTATTTCAAGACATTTCCAGCACTGACATGTAATTCACATTGCAACCATAATTGCAAAGTAAAGCTATAATAGAGGTTGCAAAAATATCACTAGAATTTGCTATGTTTAGTAGGGCAACACTTATGATAACAATAAGAGTATTAATTTTAAGGTCCATTTTCATTCTGGAAGGAATATAAAAAACTAGTAATAATGGTACCTCAAGGGCACGGAACTAGTGTGTACCAGGGGTTGGAAGAAACTTAATTTTCACTTTTGTAAATGCCCTTTTGAACTTTATGAATTTTATAGTATGTAGATATATGAACTATTCAGAAAGTTTCTTTTTGATGTATATTTGTTTACATAGCCTTATCTTTTCATTTTCTTGGAATTGCATCTAACACTGGAGATTTAGTATCCTTCAGCAAGACCACTGAAAATCTAAATAACTTGAAGATAATTTTAAATATGAGTAGAAAAGAAAATAATTATTGCCTCTATTTCAAATAATATGTCTTATACTTATTTCCATTATGAATTCTGCAAATTTACACCATAAACTAAAAGTAACAGTGTCTGTTTCAGATAGCATATTAATAAGGTTTTCTAAAATATGGAATCCACACACAAATATCCCTCACTAAATACACACACACACACACACACACACACACAGGCACAAACACCAGAAACAAACCAAGGAAAAAGTTGATTAAAATTTTTTTCCTAACATTCAATGCAAAGATAGTTATCCAGCTACCTAAAGGTGCCTAGCATCTTCCTATATGTTTTTAAAGTTTCCATCAATCTCTCTCAGTAGTTTTTAATCTCCCATCAATTATCACAGAGTATATCAAAACTACATCCAAAATAAATAATAGTCTTAAACTATCAGTTTGTTCTAAGGAGTATTCATGAATACAAGTTTAAAAGCAAGTATGAATAGAGAATGTGTCCCTGAAGCTTTCTTTCCCTGCCATTATTAGCGTATTGCTATCTACTTCAGCAGCTGAAAACTAGATCTATACACTAATAGAAAAGGCTTAACTTGAAATAATAACTTAGTATAGTGTCCCTCTGTATTCCAGCCTAAAAAAATAGAGGAACACCAAATCAATATGACAATAAAAAAATGAGTTGCCTTCCAATAATCCAATTGCAAATTAAACTAATAGAGCTGATGGTTTCTATGGGGCGCACAGGCTGAGCGTGTGAGTGAAGACTTGTACAGCTGCAGCTTAGGTGGGAGCCAGAAACGCAGCAACAAAAGTCAGATAGAGGTTCCTCGCAGAGGATGCACAGATTGCCAGGAAAAAACCTATGAGCTCAAAGGGACTATGAGAGGAAGCAGGAGAGAGAATCAAGTTAAAGAAAGTGAGGCAGAGTGGGTTCCCTTTTTGGGGGGTAAAGGGGTACTTTAAGAAAGATCAAGAAGATATTGACCTGCAATGTTGTTTTAACAAGGAAATGTCACTATGACTGGACGACAGTCCAACATCAGCTTCTATAGTAGCTTATGTAAATCACAAGGGGTTTATAAATTGTTTTGGGTTTTATTCTTACTGATAAGTTTACTGAAAATCTATGTTTGCAACAGCAAAATGTCTTTCTTATGTTAATTCTTTCTTTGGATTTTAAGTTTCAAAATTTATTTAGATAGTAATTCTTGTTTTACTCAAAAATATGCTATTAGTTAATAAAATTAGGTAGAAAAAATAAGCTTTTTTTGATACTAAACTGGGGACTCTCAAGGGAAATATTTAATTATAGCAGTGACCCAAACACATTTATCTAAATAAGTACTGTACTACAAAGAAATCTACGTAAAAGTGAAATATAAATTTATTTCCAAGATGATGCCAATACTCCAAACATTTTACAAGTTCTCTTTAGAGAAGAAATATATAGTTTATGAGCTACCACAAGGAAGAATCAATCTCACTATTTTATATCTTCAAAATATATGTATGTAACAATAATAATAATTAACTCTCACAGATCAGACACCATGTCTTCCTTGAAAATCTCTCCTCCCTCAGCTCCAGGATTGCCCCAAAGTGTTCGTATTGCTCATTTCTGGTCCCCTAGCTTCTATTCTTCCTCTTACCAGCTATTATAGCCATTCCCCAAGACCATCAGTGAATCTCTTCTCACTTTTCCCAAACCATAACTACCAGATCCTCCACCGACAGCCCTACACTTCCCAAGAACATATCTCCAGCTAAACATTCATTCATCAAGGATCTCAAAAACAAAACAAAACAAACCTCTACATGTTCAAAGCTAACTATTGTTTCTTCTCTAAACAGTTCCTTCTCATAAGTTTGCTGTCTCTATTTAAACCCACTACTATCCACTGGTCATCCATCCATAGCTGAAATTTGAGACATTTCTTCCTCTATCGTTTTCAATTCTCTTCACACCCAATTATGAGTCCAGGGCTGTGGACAGCAAAACTCCTTCACCTACTATTGCCTCTTTGTCCATCCTCATCTCCTCTACCCCTCCATTACCTCTCATCGGGACTATTGCAATAATGTCCTAATTCCAATCTGCCCAATCTACTCCAGCTTAGTACATATGTTATACTGTCCAAGTGACTTCCTCAAGTACAATTCTGACCATGGCCCCACATCTCTCAGAAACTTGGGAGACCCTATGGTACTACCTAAGCCTGGCACTCAAAGCCATTAACCCCAAGCTATTTCTACAGCTTTATCACCATCAATAACCCTCTTTTATACATACACACAAACACATACTCACTCATATTCTATACCCCATTAAAAAAAAGAAGTTACACAGAAGTCCCCACAAATGCCTGATTAATTTCTGTCTGCTGCAATAGTTCACAGGGATGCCTTAGAACAGGGATCCCCAAACTCAGGCCATGGACCAATAACGGGCTGCCCAGCCGCACAGCAGGAGATGAGCTGCGAATGGGGGAGCGAGCCAGCAAAGCTTCTTCCGTATTTAGAACCGCTCCCCATTGTTCACATTACCACCTGAGCTCCACCTTGTCACATCAGCGGCAGCATGAGTGAGATTTTCACAGGTGTGCGAACCCTACTGTGAACTGCGTATGTGAGGGATCCAGGTTGCTCGTTCCTTATGAGAATCTACTGCCTGATGATCTGAGGTGGAGCTGAGGCAGTGATGCTAGCACTGAGGAGGGGCTGCAAACACAGATTAACATCAGCAGAGAGGTTTGACTGCACAGACACCATAATAAAGCAATTGCTTGCAGACTCATATCAAAACCCTGTCAGTGAGTGGCAAGTGACAATTAAACTGCATCTGGTGGCAGGCTTTATAGTGGCAAGTGAGTATAATATATAATAAAATACCATTATATATTATAATGTGATAATAATAATAATATAAATAAAGTATACAATAAATGTAATGTGCTTGAATCATCCTGAAACATCACACACACACACCCCAGTCCACAGAAAAACTGTCTTCCACGAAACCGGTCCCTAGTGCTGAAAAGACTTGGAACCACTGCCTTAGAGATAATAGCAATCAATAAATATCCATTGAAAAAATGAATGAATGAATGAATAGAATGGGCTTAATCCTCCCCATTACTATATAATCACATCCTAGCTTTCTTCAGAGTTTGTTTCAAAGTTATTTTAATGAAGTAACCCTACCAGTAAAAACTGGCTCTTTCTCTACAATCTCATGGCCACTTATCTATCCTCTATCACACTCAACATCTTCTTTCCAATAATATTTCTGTATTTCTTATCTCTACCACCAGACTCTACATTTCTTAAAGATAGGACAATTGTCTGAGTAATATAACATTATACATACACACACAAACACACACACACACATAAAGAGAGTGTCTTCTCTAATGGTTGATTATCCTTTTTGTTTTCCAAAACTTAAACTCTTTGAAGGCAAAGATTCTTATTTGTTTCTTTTTCCCCCACCTTTACTACCTATCATTCTTAGCACTGGGCACAGTATCAACTACATTAAGTGTCCACTACAAGTATTCATTCACTGTGTCAAAAATTAATGAAGGTAACTCAAAAAGACAAGTGTCAAAAATATTTTAGAATGCCTATATAGTGTTCCAAAGTAAAAAATTTTAACCCTTACTTTGGGATATTTAATTTTTAGTCTGCTATTTAATAAAAACAATTACAGTTGACCCCCTTTACCTGTGGGGGATACATTTCAAGACCCTCAGAAGACATCTAAAACTGCAAAAGGTAGGTGCCCGGCTAGCTCAGTCGGTAGAGCATGAGACTCTTAAAGCTGCAAAAAGTACCAAATCCTATATATGAGTATACTATGTTTTTCCTATATATACATAAAGTTTAATTTATAAATTAGGCACAATAAGAGATTAACAATAATAACTAATAATAAAATAGAACAATTATAACAATATACTGTAATAAAAGTTATGTGAATATGGTCTCTCTCTCAATAACTGATTGGATAACCAAGACGACTACTAAGTGACTAACAGATGGGTAGTGTATACAGTGTGGATAGCTGGATGAACTGGAGTGAGCCTGGGACAGGGCACTGAATCACACTACTCAGAATAGCATGCAACTTAAAATTTATGAATTGTTTATTTCTGGAATTCTGTATTTAATATTTTTGGAAAATGGTTTGATTGACCACTGGTAACTAAAAGCACAGAAAGCAAAACCACAATGGAGGGGTGGGCTTCTGTATACGATATTTCCCCCTAAGAGATATTAACTCTTAGCCTAAAAATACTAATCTTTTTATGAAATTATCATGGTACTGTACACAGAGTAAACACCCTAAAGTTTATTGCATGAATAAATGAATGCATGAAGAAACCCTACTCCTAGCCAACAGATTAGTGAACATCAAACTTCAGAGTCAAAACAAAAAGTAAAGACCTAAATAGAATTTTTTAAAAATATTTTCAATTCCAGAAACATCGGCGAGATGAACGGAACTGAATCAATCTCAAAGTCTCTCAGTTAAGCAGACAAGGGAGAGACAAAATACAATTGCACAGTTGCATTAACAACATCTTGTGGGCGACAACTATCAACTTGGATTTTAATACTTCCTGCCAAACTGCAGTCAAGAATCCTCTGAACATTTTTTCTATTAGTAGCCACAATGACAAATTTGAATGGAGTGCAACAAAAGTAATAGAAAATATCTCATTTATGCAATCAATTGAAAGAGAAAAAAATGAAGCAGCATTGGCTCAAAAGTTTGAACTTGGTTCTAGATTTAGCTACTACTTACAACTGTGACTAAGCAAGTCACCAAAACATTTCAGAAGCTTCATGTACTTAATCTATAAAATTAAGGGGTAATCTGAGAAGATCTACGGGGTGCAATATTATTCTTCTCGCGAGATTCTTAAAATGATGGTTGAAAACAAAAAATTTAACATTATCTAATGAGGTTTTTCAATGTACAGGGTCCAGCAGAAGTAATGCCCAGAATAGAGTTATGATTTTATCACAAAATCATAACCATGCATGCTTATGATTTTGTAATAAAAAATTTGGTATAGATTATCAGCTCATAAAAAGGGGGCATTATTTGTGTAATCATAACTCAAGTTCAGGTGTTACTTCTGCTGGACCCTGTATGAAAATTAATCAATATGACAACTACAACATAAAGCAGGGAGGTTAAAGGGACCAATATGGTGATAAAATTTCTACATTGCTCTTATAGTCGTAAAATATTAATTCTAAGTAGACTGTGAAAAGTTGGGGGGGTGTATTACAATCCCTAGAGCAATCATTAAAAAACTATACAAATATAGTAAAAAAAAAATATCAGTATTAAAATGGAATACTAAAACACATTCAAATAATCTAAAAGAAGGAGGAAAGAAACAGAGGAACAACAAAAGAGAAAACAAACAAAATTAAATAAAAAGGGGTTCCCTGGTGGTGTAGTGGCTAGGCTTCAGCACTCTAAAGCTGTGGCCTGAGTTTGATTCCCAGCCAGGGAACTACCACCCCGCCCCCAAAAAAACCCGAATTAAAAATAGTAGCCCTAAATCTAATTATATCAATTACATTAAATGTAAATGGTCTAACAAACCAATTAACGACAGAGATTGTTAGAATGGATTAAAAAACAAGACCCAACTGCATACTATCTACAAGAAATCCACTTTAAATATAGTAGTATAAGTAAGTTAAAACTAAAAACAGTATAAAGTTAGAATGCAGTTGTATTCATAATCACTGAAAACTGGAAATAATATGAATGTTCTTCAAGGGTGACTGCATTAACTGGTACATCTATACAATGAAATATTGCTTAGCAATAAAAGAGTTATTGATATACACAACAACATGGATGAATCTCTAAGGTATGCTGAGTAAAAGAAGTCAGTGTCAATAGGTTACACACTGTACGACTCCCTTTATATGACACTGTGGAAAAGACAAAACCGTAGCAATTAGGAACAGATCACTGATTGGCCCGTTGGGAGACAGGATGAAGGGAGTTTTTTGGAAAAAAGGAACTGATGGAAACCTGACGTCGGTAGTAGTTACACAAAACCTATATATGTATTAATTCATAGAAATGTACACCCAAAAAAGTCAATTTTACTGTGTTACTTTCAAAAATAAAGATTAAGTGGATGATCTCCATGAACCTTTCCTGACTATGATTTTATAAATGAGAAAAGGAGAGGAGTGCCCCCTAAAAAACACAGGGAATGCTAAATCCCACTAGCATGAAAGCCACTACTCATAAGAACCTCCTGATTACTGCACAAAATATACAAAGCAAACCCCAATCTTCAGAAACTAATTCCCAGAAAAGGCTAAGAAAGCCATTCAGATCCAAAATGTGTATATTTGAAAATGCCTATGAATGGCTCTTCTTGTCCGTTTCCACATTTCATACTTCCAAGAAGCTGCCAATTGCTCCTGGCTAACTGCCACGTCCCCTGCTTGGGGTTACTCAATTTACAAGCATTCCTTTATTTATACCTTACACCCTCATTAATGATGGGATCTTTGGCAGTCACAGTATAGACTCTGCAAAAGCTGCTTTTGCAGGATGCCAGAAAGATCAGCGCTCCTCGCCCGGGACTAAGTAGTTCCAGAACTGAGAAGGCTAGGTGGGGAGATCTTCCCTACTCACGAGTCACAAAGCTCCCCCCACCGCCAAAGCCCCCAAAGGAGGAGGCCGCTGGAGGACGGGCTCTGGGGCGCTTCGCCCTTCTCCGAACTGACTGACTGCCTCGGGTGCCGGCGGTCGGTTTGAAGACTGTCACGGTGAGTGAAGCGTGCGCTGAAAAAAGTTCTGCCCTTCCTCTCCCAGAGTTAGGGGTAAACCCTGGGTAGGCTAAGAAGCTCCCACCGCCCTCTCCGAGCCTGAAGCTTTGGGGGGACACCCGCGCCAACAGCGAGCCCATCTCTCCACTCACAGAGCCCATCCCCGCCTTTCCCTGCTCACGGGGAACACTGGGGAGACCAACACAATGGCCCAAGGGCAAGAGGAAACTAAAAAAAAAAAAAAAACAAGCCAAATCCCGGTCTCTGCCCCCTTCGCCCGCAGCAGGCCGCCCGGCCGCATTCCGGTCCGCCCCTCCCTGTAGTGACCGCCCGCTGGGTCCCGCTTCCACCCCGGGTAGGGGAGCGCGCGCCGGGAGGGTAGGGGAGCGCGCGCCGGGAGGGTCGGGGATGGGAGACGGGGGCGAGGGCGCCCACCTTGAGCTGGGACTTGGAGACCTTGCCGCTGTGGTCCAGGTCCAGGGCGGTGAAGGCGTGCCAGATGGCCTTGAGCAGCTCGTCTTTCAAGCCCCCCATGGCCGCGGCCCTGTTACCCGGACTGCCCCGCCTGCCCAGCCAGCCTCTGAGCGCGTCTGACACCCCTGGGCCTCTGCCTCGGGCCGCGCGGTCACCTGACCTCGGTAGGCCCCGCCCCCTCCATGCCCCGCCCACCCGATCCCGCTCTTGGTCAGGAGCGTGGGGTCTGTGCGTCTACTCGCCCTTACCAGTGGGAATGCCCTGCTTCTGTCCTGGCTGGGATGGTAAACACCACCCCGCGTCCCCGTAGTGTTCTCCAGGCCAGCTCGGGCCATTTTCGGTGCTCGCGTACCCCCAGACAAGAGCCCCCATTCCGAGGAAGAACATAAGAGTCGGGGTGAGCAGCCTGCCTAGCTCCAGCAGGCGCCCTCTAGTGAGTAAGAGGGCCCTGGCCCTGCTCCAGGAATGAGATCGCTGAGAACAGACAGGACCCCGAAAAGCTCCCAGGCAGGAGCTCAAAAGCTAGAGCAGTTCCTAGGAGAGGATATGAAGGGGGATGGGGAGCAGGCAAGAGGTTCTGAGAGAATTGGTTCATTCATTTCGCAAATGTTTCTTGGTGCCTACTGTGTAGTGAGCTCTGGAGGCAGAGTGACAAGGTTTAAGATGGGGGTCAAAAGTCAGAAAGTCAGGTAACCTTCAGCTTTCAAGGGTCAGTTTACAACTTAGGAAGGATCTGACCTGGGTTACGCTGCTGTTCGTGGTGTTCCTGTGCTTTCGTAATAGGAAATCTGGGAGGACCCCAGCAAATCACTCCACCCATCTTACTAATTGGAATGGGTGTGGACCTTTTAAAAGAATTTACCCAAGTCTGAAAGAGCATCTTCCTCCTTGTAGATGTTCAGTTAATATTTATTATCAATAGTAAGTTGAGTGCTATGTGCTTCAAATTCTCCACAACGAACACGGTTGTACTAGAAGTTCTGGGAAGGTTCTGGTGCTTGCATGCTAGGACAATAACTATTGCTGGCTGATTCCAACCTGATTAAGTCACCATACGCAATGCCTCCACTCTCTGACCCAAGACCAAATCTGAATAATTCGGAGAGTTTTCAAATGGCTTTCAAATACTTTGGTTTTATTTTCTTCTTTTATGTTCCTTAATGCACATTTATGTACTTTATTTTAAAAAGGAAAAGAGCGTCATAAGGAAAAGGAATTTGGAAAGAGCAGAAAAGAAGGAACGACTTCAATGAGCTTGAGGCCAAAGAAAATGTGGTGGGGCAGAGGAGAGGATGGCCCAGTTGAAGGCAAGAGACATAAGCAAAGGAACTGTTGGTCACTTGCTTGCCATCCAAGAATGCAGTTTCTATCATTCATTTTTCTCAACTCCAGCCCAAGTCTACTAGTCAGCAGAAGCACGTGATTTCTTCTAATGCCAACTCAGCTTTCCCTGGGTAGTGACAAAATAGAAATCCTAATCCTCCAAGTTCAGTTTAACCACTAGATGACACCCCTTCTCTCTCAGTATCTGGGAGCACCAAACAGATATTTCAAAGGTTTGGTTTTGTCTGTTTGTTTTTTTTAATCACATAACCAGGACATTCTGAGCTCCCAAATTCCTACTTCTTTCACAGTCCCCACTCTCATAATCGAAACAAATTTTAAAGCTGAATAATGTCATAGCAAGAGCTGGGCTTTGTAACCTAACAGATTATATTAGTTTATCTATCACTGTGTAACCACTTACCCCCAAATCTAACAGTTTTAAACCATAATAAACATTATTTCATATTTTCTGTGAGTCCAAAATTTAGAAGCCATTTAGCTGGATAGCTATGGCTTGAGGTCTCTTGGAAGATTTCAGTCAAGATATGGAGGTGTTATCATCTAAAGGCTAGGCTGGTACTGGAAAATCTCCTTCCAAGATAATTTCATCCCCATCAACTTATTCACAAAAGGCTTCAGTTCTTCCCTCTGTGGGTCTGTCCACAGGCTCCTTGAGTGTCCATATAGCATGTCAGCTGGCTTTCCCCAGAACAAGTAATCCTAGAAAGAGAAAAGTAGGAACTGCAATGTCTATGATCCAGATTTGAAAGTCACTTACCATCATTTCTGCAATGTTCTACTGATTACTCAGGTCAGACCTACTCGATGTGGGCAGGGAACTATTACCCAGAAGAGTATGAATGTCAGTAGGCAAGAATCACTGGGGCCATCACGGAAGCTGCCTACCCCATAGATGTGGGGCAGAATCCAGGCTCCCCTTTGCTCTCATATAAGCAAATACAAGCCTTCCCTCCCTCAGACATAAAATGGGGATGCTAATGTTTATCTATTGGGCTTAAATGAAAAACTAATATATGTGAGACACAGCATCAAGTTATCTGGCAATGGTTGATGTTTGGCTCGTGTGTTGGTTTTGTACTGTGTCAATTTAGCTAAACTGGAATTTACTTTCCCAAATTTTCCTTCCCTGTCTGGTTCTAGGAGAGGATTGGCCACAAAGAAATTTGTGTAAGATTCAGAAGGACAAGTGAGGCCACCCTTGTTCCCTGATGATTGATATAGGGTGTCAGGTACCAATTGCAGATTCTAAACTTGTTACTGATCTGTGGCACACATTGTTGGTGCAGGGCAGCAGCCGAACCCCAGTTCCTCTGGCTCCCATCACATGTCTTATTTCATCTTCTCCAAGCCCTGGGACCAGGCATATATGTAGTTCTGCGGAAGGGGCATCAACTTCTTCTGCAAACGACCTGCATCATCAACGTGAGAGATAGCTAGGTGTTCCGTTTGTCCTCATGGGTTCCAGTTTGTCCTTGTGGATTCTACTTTGTCCTCATTCTCCTCCCAATTCAACCCAACTTTTCTTCCTGACTGATAGAAACAATGATCTATCAATCTCAGGCCCATGACTGGATGCAGAGGTAACAGCTTTCCATAGATTCCTTCACCATCTTTCTTTGTGATTCCCTGATTAATCACTTTTTCTGATCCTCCAGCCATCTCCTTTCAGACCTTTTTTCTTTAGTTCTCCTAAAATTGTGATGTATATAATCCCTATAATAAATCCTATATTCCACAGTGGTGCTGCTTACCTGATCAGCCCTTATCTGATATTGACATTGATGAAGTTGTTCGACATGGCTAACAAAAAATACAAGATTGGACAACTAATTTCACAAACCCATCCCAGAAAAAGTGCTGCACACCTCATCACTGAATATCACTACGATCACCTTCGAAGGCCCTCCCTTTGGGAAGTTTATGCACCAACACCAGCGCCTAGTCCACTCTTCAAACAATTTTGAAACTCTTTTTCTGGACTATCAGAGCTATTCTCATACCAAGGTTATGACACCTTACTGAGTTGTTTGTACAGTGCTGCCAGTGTGAGCGCATGGTGACAAGTTTCCAAACTTATTGTCAGATTTTGGACATAATGACAGCTCTGGTGGCCATTCCAGAAAAAAAGTTTCAGAATTGCTTTGAAGGGTGGACTACGCACTAGCATCAGTGTATAGCTTCCCAAGGGAAGTACTTTGAAGGTGACCGTAGTAATCTTCAGCGATGAGGTATGTAGCACTTTTTCTAGGACAAGTTCACAAAATTAATTGTCCAACCTTGTATATGCTATTGGCTTTGGACAGGGAATAGGCAGAAGCTAAAGAGGCCTCAAGGGGAAGTTTGAAGGACAGTGATAGAATTGCTATTGAAAGTTAATGTTATGAGTTGATTGTGTCCCCCCAATACTCATGTGTTTAAGTACTACCCCCAGTACCTCAGAATGTGATTTTATTTGTAGATAGAATCTTTACACAAGTAATTCAGTTACAATGAGATAATTGGAATGAACCCTAATTCAATATGACTGGTGTCCTTCTATAAGGGGAAATTTACACATAAAACATGTACACGAGGAGAAACACGTGGACATAAAGTACAGATCAAGGTGATGTGTTTTCAAGCCAAGGAATACCCAAGATTGCAAACCACCGGAAGCTAAGAGATGATTCTTCCTCACAGTTCTTAGAAGGAATCACCCGTACTGACATACTGATCTTGGACTTGTGGCCTCCAGAACTGTGAGACAATAAAGTTTTGTCGTTTAAGCCCCCCAGTTGGGAGTACCTTATTATGTCATCCCTGGCAAATTAATACAGTTAGATAAAAAGTGGCACCTGTTATATAGTGGAGGAAAACTTGACAACAATGTTGGCTGGGGCAATGCTAAAATTAGAAAGGATATGTAATGAAAAATGGAGAGGATACTTAATGATCTTGTGATGTGGCTAAGGCCTTTCCAGTCGGAATGTTGAAATTGCCACTATCTTCTTCTATTTGTCTAAGACAAAATACAAAAAGGCAATTAAACTAAAGGAATTATTCAATTTTCAAGCAGAATTTAGAGGGATTGACTATAGAGGAACCAAGGCTTTCTAGAGGGGGTTCCCTGGTGGTGTAGTGGCTACGCTTTGTCACTCTCAAAGCCATGACCTGGGTTCAATTCCCAGCCAGGAAATTACCCTCCCCCCCACCAAAAAAAAAGACTTTCTAAGTTAAAAAATGAAACTGGTTCTAACTCCAAGTCTTTCTCATTTTAAAACTCTTCAAGCAGGATATTGACTAAGCAATGATTAAATTCAGCATACTTCAAGTAAACTATAGCCTCTGGGTAAAAATTATTTCAAGATTTTTTCAGCACAGGGGACAGATGTGAGATTGAAGGATATGCTTCATAGACATTGCCAATTAGAGTAAAGGCTCTAACACTTTGAAGAGTATTATCTCAAAGTATCTTGATTCTTAGCCCAAGGAAAAGAGGGGATTGTTTTTAGAATATTTTAGGATGTGGCTTTTCTATAAAAGAGTGAACATAAGTACAATTAACAGAACACCCAAAATTTAGAAGCACTACCAACTTGGACTAAAAATAACAGAGATGAAGGGAGTTCCCTGGTGGTGTAGTGGCTTCAGGCTTCGGCGCTGGCGCTGTCAGTGCTGCGGCCTGGGTTCGATTCCCAGTCAGGGAGCTGCCCACATACCAAAAAGCAAAATAAATAAATAAATAAATAAATAACAGAGATGGTTCAAAATGAAAAGAAGCCCCAGGACACCCAACTTTATATGAACAAGCAGCAGCCTGGAAAAGTAACTCATTTACAAACACAGGGTATTTCTTATAGAAAAAGAGGAATGACTAAGTACAAAGGCAAGAGCACAGACAGAAGAGCCAGGAAACACCACCATGCAGCAGTACTGGGCCTCAGCCAAGGAACTAGACACATGTATTTGGATAGATTTCAGAATTGCTATGGACCAGAGATAGTTGTGTGCCTCTCATCCCTCTTCTCCCCACTTTTTTAAGTGGGAGTGTTTATTGTAATTTTTCTGTCCCTGTATTACCAGTACATGTTGGCCAATGTGGGGAAAAAAAAAAATGTTAATATAACAGGCCTGACTGCTTATCCCTAGCAAGGTCTGCTTAAAGATAGGCCTGTGGCTGGCAACTGGGAACTTAGATTTCAGGAAGGTCCCCACCATTAACTGATGAGGTGGCTCTCTGTGCCTAAACTGTTTGTACAAGTATTAATAATGTGGTTTATGTTGAACACCTGTCTTCCTTCTAAGAGTCTGCAGTTTGGAGACATGCCAGGCAGAGACTGCCTCCATGACTAGCCATCAATAAAAACACTGGTCACTGGGTCTCTAATGAGTTTCCCTGGTTGAAAACATTTCATTTGTATTATCACAAGTAATTTTGGGGAGAATTAAGCATGACTTGTGTGACTCCAGTGAGAGAGGATTCTGGAAGTTTCAGCTCATTTTCTTCAGATGTCGACCCATGTGCCTTTTCCCCTTGCTGATTTTGCTCTGTATCCTTTTGTTATAATAAATCTTAAGCATGAGTATGACTGTGTGCTGAGTCCTCCTAGACAACCACCAAACCTGGCGATGGTCTTGGGGACCTCCAACAGAGGCAGGAAAGAGACAAATAACTTGTCTCTTTAATTCAAAGTTCTTCAAATGAAGAAGAGGTGCCATCAAGGAACCTCATCCACTTAAACCTGATTTTGATGAGATCCTAAATTTAAGAAAATTCCATGAAAGATACATGAATTGTAATAGCTGGGATGGGGTGAGGATTGTGATAGAAAACTCTGTCCCTCCCTGTAGATCCACACTGCACATTATATCAAGAGGTGAAGTCTAATTCCCCTCGTCTTGAATATGAGCTGGACTCAATGACATGTGGTAGGAGTGAGAACCTGGGACTTCTAAGACCAGATCATAAAAAGCTTTACAACTTTCACCCAGATTTCTTGGGTTCTCACTGTTGGGAATTTGCTGCCATGCTGTGAGAAGACCCCAGCTGTTTCAACCATACTAACCCCGACATCAGACACATGAGTGAAGCAGCCATCCTGGACATTCTAGTCCCAGCAGACACTGCATGGAGAAGAACCAAAACTCCCAGACATATCCCAGTCAAGCTGTCCCTGTCACTCCAGTCCTTCGAGCAAACCCAGCTGAGGCCCCAGTGTTGAGAAAGACAGACCATCTCCTCTGTGCCCTGCCCAAGCTTCCCACCTGCGGAATTGTGAGCATAAAATGGTTGCCACTAAGTTGTGGGTGGTTTGTTATGTAGCATTAGGTAACCCAACAACAGTGACAAGATAATGTTTCCTTCTCCTGCCCACCAAAGAAAAATCTGGGTTAGCCTCCTTAGACTCTTCCCCTCCCCTGCCTTCCAATGAGAGTCCTACCTTTCCAGACCAGCTCTTGAGTTTTGTGGTGGTGGTGGAGGTGGTGGTTTGTTTTTTTGTGTTTGTTTGTTTTGTTTTGTTTTGTTTTGGTAATAGAGAATTAGGAAGACAGAAGAGGGAAAGAAGACCACAGTGCAGAGTTTTTTGGGGAAGGGGCAGTTGCTGAGGAGAAAAGAGAAGCAGCTGTAGAGTATGAAGGCGTAAGATGGAAAGCGGGAGTCTAAGAGGTCTCTTGGGAGACTACATAGTTCCATTGTGTTTGAAAGGTACAGACAAAGGACTTGAAATCTTTTAAAATTCCTTTTGTCTGGATAGATTGTATTCTTTCATTTAGGACTAGAAAGCCATGGCGAGCACTCATGGCTTTCTAAGTTAAAATAAATGGCATTCCTTCCCCATGGACAGTGTTCCAGACCATTCTGTCTTTTTCTGCTAAATGCCACAAAGGAAAAAGATGGGCTGATAGGAAAGTGTATACAGGTGAGCATGATAGTCTGTTAGGGACAGGGAAACCTGCAACTAGGAAGTGACAATGAGTCTGAATCCTGAAGGCTAAGCTGCAGTTACCTGGGCAAAACCGTAGAGATGTGGCAGCTGCTGCTTGAAGGTTGTGAACGAATTCACAAAGTGGGAAGAAGGAAAGCAGTTTATTGAATACACTCGAGGGGGAGAGGGCAGTGTTTGAGAGGGACAACGGTGAGGATGGCCTCTGGTAGCTAGCCGTATAGAAGGGCAAAATCATCCATTATGGTTACTAGGAAATTGGGGTCGTGGGCTCTACTGATTGGTTGGGGCTAAAGCAGGGAGCTAGGGAGTTCCCTGGTGGTGTAGTGGCTTAAGGCTTCCGCGCTGGCGCTGTCGGCGCTGCGGCCTGGGTTCGATTCCCAGCCAGGGAGCTACCCACATACCAAAAAGCAAAAATAAATAAATAAAAATTAAAAATAAAGCAGGGAGCTACTGATCATGGCTTCAGGTCCTGATGTCAGTCACCACACCGTTCCGTCTGGGTCCCAGGGGGTGCAGTCTGTGGGCCATCCCACTTTCATGACACCAGAGCTCAAACACAACGAAGGCCAAGATGTTATCTTAAGTTGACGGAAACTCTGTTTCTATAGTCAGCATACCTGAGGCTTTTTTCCTAAAACATATTTGATGTTGACCAGAATCTGACAGCCTAGGGGCTTAATGATTAAATGGAGTGGACATGCAGTATGTGTACAGGTAGGTAGGAAGACCTAAGGGAAAGAAAGCAAGTAAATTATAGTTCAGTGGCTCCCAACCTTTTCCCACTTGTGTACACCTTTTAACCCCATTTCTATAAACTGTACCCCTTGTTTTTAAAACAGCTGTTTTTAAATACTGACACTTTGGTTCAGTGTCTAACTTAATGTAAAATAGTGGAAATGAGGTAGTAAGTTAGGAAAGAAAAATTACTACACTAAAAGTACGAACCACAGATTTAATTTTACAATATTTGTAACAGTTAAATATTGATAATGATGATCAAATATTTAAATATTAAATTAAAAAACTACTTGAAAAGAATCACGATTAAAGACAATGCACTTACTTTTACTGTCGATAACTAAACTGATCAAACAGTCTGGCCAGGATGTATTTGTTGAGGAAGTTCTAGAAATGTCACAAATGGATTGTTCTAAAACTGCGTAATGATTGGTAGAAGAGCAGTTTGGGGGAGGGGTTCATAGCCACGCCCTCACTGATCATCATTCGCTAATGTGATCTCATTTTAAAGTGTTCCCATTAATGGTGATTCAAACTTAATGTTTATTCTTCCATAACTATTTGGCATTTTTTTTAATTTTGTTTTTTCACCATTAGTGATTATTTTTCATGTACCCTTAACTAGCTCAACACATACACCCCAGGGGTATGCATACCACCACTTGGGAACCAGTGTTATGAGTCTACCAGGCTTAACCAAAACCAACCAGAAATAAGGAATATCATGATTTTATTTCAAAATTCAGTTGGCCCTTGCATACTAACCGCAAGTTTTAACCCAGAGAGCATTGTTCTCTCAGAATCCAGCTATATGGCCGTCACCATGGGTCCTGAACCTGCCAAGACTCATTTTCAATGTTAACCCTACCAGAATAAAAAAAAAGTGAGGGGAAAACCTTCCAGAAAAAACAGTCTGGATAGAATATGATGTAGTCAGGAGACCCAAGTGAAGGCCAGTGTGGCTGGAGTGTGGAGAATAGCAGGAGTGCTGAGATGGGAGAACTTGGAGAAGTCAGCACCGGGCCTGTCGTTTAGTTCGGGAGAGCTCTCACCTTCTCCAAAGGTCTGAAATACCCTGTAATCAGTGGGCGCAGTCTGGCAGCAAAAAGCAGAAATGCGGAAGGACTGCTTGAAGCTGGCATTTGTGGGAGTGGTATCTGGGCTGCTGGCCACTCAACAGCTGATAACATCTTCATTACTGCCATTTCCCGGCAGCTTTCCTGGGAATGACAGGAAGCTTCTGGTTCCACGGGAAGTTTCATAAGCTGGTCCCAGGATTTAAGCAGAACTTCCGGGGGCCAAGGTGCCTCATGTCCTCGGAGGAGGGGAAATTACAGTCTCCTCAAGGTGAAAACCACAGCCATCTGTGCTTCACAGGGTTGGATTGCTGTGGGGAACAAGTAAGATAACAGTTGCGAAAGCCTAATCACTAAAGCTCATCAAAATAGGAAGGGCACTGGAGATGGACAAGGAGTAGAATAATAGAGCTCTGATGCTGTTACTGGAAAAGGGGGTGTCCTCATCGACGCCATGTCCAGGTTCTTGAGCCAAAGAATTGAACAAGACACACACTCAAGTGTAGAGGGGAAACAGACAGTTTATTGAAGGAAAGCACACTCCAGAGGGGTAGGAGCAGGCCCGAGCAAGGAGAGTGGCTCAAGGCTTCAAATGGCAAAGGGAAAGCACACTCCTCAGAGCTAGGGACAGGCTCGAGCAGGAAAATGGCTCAAGAGCCCCGACTGACGAGGCTTTGGTACTTTTATTTTCTTTGGCTGTAAGGGTTATGCCCATCTGGGTGTGGGGCCTCTTGATTGACAAGTTTGAATGACGTGGGGCCTATTATATAACCCCCTTCTGACTGCGCATGTTCTTTCCGAGAGTTCAGTCTGTTGCAATGATATTAATGAACTTCCGGGCACATGTGTGATATTACAGTGATGATATAATGAGGCCCAGGTGAGAAGAAGGTCATTGTAACTCTCACTGCAGGCGTTAGGAACTGGCTCAAACGGGTGGGCTTGTGTCCTCTGACTTCCTTGTATTTACCTGGAACTTCCTCCTGTGGCTGCCCAGCCTGGGGCAGGGATTACTAGTGAGAGGGTGGTATCAAGGTGGTGACTATTCCAGCAGGGCAGTCTCATGGGAGGGGTCCTGAGATTCCCCCTCTTCTATGTGCCTTCCTCACATTCTCTTGAGAGACTCAATCCCCACAATTCTCTGTGGGAAGCTGAAGGACTGGAGATCTCATCTTCTGTATCTGCTTCCTGCTGAGAATGGTCATAGTCCCTACCTATTGGGGATCCATGGAGCTCTCACCCTATCTGATCTAAAGTGGGGATGGGGTCCCAAAATCTGCCTTGTTGACTTCTTTGGTCGAGATGGGCTGGAAGCCTTGTTGGGGCACCGCTAGTATCCTGATAGTCCCTAGATGAGGAGAAATTAATTCAATTAATAGTTTAAAAAGCATTGACCCAAGAAATAGGTCTAAAAGCCCCTGTCACTGGGTGATTTCGAGATGGAAAGTCCGTTGAGCCTGCAGTCGGTTGAGTTCTGACCTAGCTGGTCATTCAGGTGTTATCCCCTGTCTAGGTCCACAAAGGCCTGGGAGGTGTGCTTGCCTGTAGTGACTGTGATCAGCAAGCTGGAGACATGAGTTACAAGTTTTGGAGTAATTATTTATGTTGCTCAAGGTGAGAAGCCAGAGAAAACTGATCAGGAGGCAATTAAGACAGGAGTAGGAAAAAAGGTGAATCAGAGCTAAAGAACAAGGAAAAGGAGTCTGTAGTGAGGTGGGGAGATGGCTGCTTTGTTAGGCCCACATCACTGCCAACAAGAGCAAAAGCTTCTGAGGCCTTAGGGTTCGGTGGTTTGCTTAAGGTGCAAAAGAAGCAAAATCTGTTCTTTTAATTATATGAACTGTGTGACGGGGTTGACTCTGAAACCCTTCTGTGACTTCACTATCTGGAGTTTAGGCTGAGCCCAGTGTTCTGCAAAAAAATCCTTTTTCATGATCTTTCATGGAGACAAGGCCAGATCTGCATGCATGAAAATCTATCAGCCTGATCTCATCTCTGAGAACAGAGATGAGGGTAGACTTCTCAGAGGTGGAGATGGAATCTTGAGAAATAGTAAAAGTTCATAGACAGTTTTAAAACAGAAGGAAGGGAATTCCAGAAAGAGGTAATTGTATGTGCGGAAATATGGGGGCTTGGGGGAACATGGTAGATGAAGAAGTAGGAATGTACACTGGTATTTGGGCTATGTGATACTGTGATTTATAATACATGTAAAAAATACATATTTGGTCTTTGTTACTGGCACAGAGCTCCCAAAACCCTTGGAATTTCCTAAGTGGTGAGAAGATAAAGGTGTCTTATGTTAATGAGCTAATTTTTGGAAAGTACCTCAGGGTTGGGCTGGTAGCCAGAGGAACTAACAGATTAGAGAGTTGGAACTTTCAGTACCACCCCTTTGACTCCGGGGAGTACAGAGGGGCTAAGGGTTGAGTTCGATCACCAATGGCCAATGATATAATCAGCCATGCTTGTGCAATGAAACTTACATAAATAAAACCAAGAAGGATGGGGTCTGGAGCCTCCAGGTTGGTGAACCTGAATTCATCCATGTGCCAGGACCTCATCCTATATATCTCTTCATTTGGCTGTACGTTCATATTTTTTAACATCCTTTGTAATAAATCAGAAATTTAGTAACTAAACTGGTTTCCTGAGTTCTGTGAGCCACTCGAGCAAATGAATTGAACCTGAGGAGTTGGTTGTGGGAGCCTCTGATTTCCAGCCAGTTGCTTAGACTTATGACTGGCATCTGAAGTCTGGGCAGTCTTATGGGGACTGAGCCCTTAACTTGGGGAGCTGATGCCATCTTCAGGAAGATACTGTCAAAATAGACACAGGCTGGTGTTGGAGGATTGCTTGGTGTAGGGGGGAGAACCCACACATCAGAACTGGTGTCAGAATTGTAGGCTTAGAAACCTGGTGTCTTTGTAGTCAGAAAGGTAATCGAAGAGAGGTGTTTTTTAGGAGATATTGAATCTGAAAGCCAGGCAGATCCTCCAAATGAGTAATGAAATCTGGGAGGCAGAGCCTGAATTAGGGCCTGATTGGAACATGGTTCCTGTGGTCAAAGGTTAACGTGTGACCTGAGTATGGTACTGTTCAGCCCAGGTGTGACCTGCGAGTACATAAGTGGATGAGATCAGCTAGAAAGAGCAGAAAGTAAGATGAGACAGGGTACAATACCAGCAAACACCACATTTTAACGTGTGACTTTAAAAGGAGTTTATAAAAAAAGGCTAAGAAAGTACAGCCAGAGGGATCCTGAGTCACCCTAACCCCTAGCAACCCTCTCAGCCCCACTCTCCCTTCATAGTGCCCCTCGTCCTGAGTTAATTCTTGATCTTTTCCCTCTACCCTCTCTATCAAAGCCTCCCTCCTCCTTAGTGTAGGAAAACAATCTAAATTAAAGCAATCCTCATTTAGGTTTGAAAGACCAATGCTTCACCTTCAGCCAGTCTTCGACTGTTTTAAATCTAAGTGTTGCCCATGAGTGTAAATTAATCTCTAATGGATGAACTTTCAGCCTTCTTGACCTGGGAATGGTAAAGAAGGTGGCTACCCTGGCTAT
This sequence comes from Lyroderma lyra, assembly GCA_004026885.1. Classification (NCBI taxonomy): domain Eukaryota; kingdom Metazoa; phylum Chordata; class Mammalia; order Chiroptera; family Megadermatidae; genus Lyroderma; species Lyroderma lyra. The sequence goes on from PVJL010000284.1 coordinate 414,428, forward strand.
TTACTTCAGCTTGGGGGAATGAAGCAAAGGAGGAAGTTGGAAGCATCTATGAAGCTCCTCGAAAGACCTAATTCATGATACCCAAGTGATTACCTCATTCCCAGCACCTTTTAATCCACGGTTTGAATTTGCTGGAAATCTCTCTCACAGCCACATATATATACAGATTCTGGGAGCTAGGACAAGCCAAATACTGGTGTCCTAGGTCCAGTTCAGCTTTAGACTGAATATTCTTCTTCCCTCCATCCCTTTTTTGACCCAGCAAGAAGAGAACAACTCAGGCCTCAGGCCCCACATAGGAAACTGATGGGGAGAGTAGTAGAGAAGAGGTCATCGTTTTCCATCCGTCTTCCTCTGGGGGAGGCATCGCACATCTTTTGTTCTGGGATAGACATTATGAAAAAGAGTATGGAGATTCCCCCCAAAATTAAAAATAGAATGACATTTTGACCCAGCAGTCTCACTCTGGGTACATATCCAAAAGAAATGAAATCAGTATCTTGAAGAGAAACCTGCACTTTCACATTCATTGCAGTGTTATCCTCAACCGCCAAGATAAACAACCTAAATGTCGATTGACAGGTAAATGGATTTTTAAAATGTGATGTATATATACATATACATACACATATAGCCTCTATTTTTCATATTACATGGCTGGATACTTTTGGACAGCACACACACACACACACACACACACACACACACAGTGCCAAAAAATGGATACACATTTTAATGAAGGAAAAAGCTGTATTAAAATTGTAATACTCAATATATATTGATAACAAAAGATGAATACAAGGACTTCTGCAATAACAAGAGGCGCTCAAAGTGGTTACCATCAGCGTCCAGACACCTCTGATCATGGCAAACTACTGCTTGAGCGACATTGACCAAAGTGCCCACTTGTATCGCTGCGCATGCTGTTGCAATTTCTTCCCAAAGTACCACCAGTGTAGCTGGTTTTCTACGGTACACCACATCTTTTTAAGTCTCCCACAGGTAGAAGTCAGGGGTGTTAAATCAGTAGAACCTGAGGGAAAAATCAAACAACATTCTCAAATTTCAAATACCACTTTGAAATGGTCTTGTGCTCTTTGAACAACCATGCTTCTGCCATTTTCTTTCACTGTCCTGCCTGTTGCACCAAGACACTAGCATTCATTTGATTAATGCCATCTTTTACGCAAACATCATACTATACATTGCTACTGTAATTTAATTGACCTTTGAAAAATACTAGATAACATCTCTTAAAATGTGCATACATTTTTGGTACACACACATATATATTATTCCATCATATATATAGAAATATTACTCAGCCTTAATCAAAAAGAAAATCTTGGTGTTTGTGACAATATGAATGAACCTGAAGGGCATTATGCTAAGTGAAATAAGCCAGATGCAGAATGACAAACACTGCATGATCTCACTTACATGTGAATCATAGAAGCAAAGAGTAGAATGGTGGCTGTCAGGGACTTCAGGGAGGGGGACATAGGGAGATGGTCAAAAGTACAAAGTTCAGGTTTTGCAACATTAATAAACTCTGGAGCTCTAATGTACTGCAATGTGAATAGAATTAACATACTCTATTATATTAATATATTTGAAATTTTCTAAGAGGGTAGATCTTAAGTGTTCTCACCACAAAAATAGTAAACAAAAACCCACAACGGTAACAATGTGAGGTGCTCAATATGTTAATTAGCTTGATTGTGGCAATTACCTCATAATGTATGTGAAAACATCAAGTCATACATCTTGAACATTTTTAATCTTTATTTGTCAATTATACCTCAGTAAAAATGGGTGGAAATCAGCAATATATTAAAAAAAAAAAAAAGGTTTTTTTCCTTCTATTATTCACTCTCACCTTTTCCTCCTCCATCCCTTCCTTCCTTCCCTCCTTCCTTTCTTTGTTCTGCAAATAAGCACTGAGCATCTTCTCTGCCTCAGATACTGTGCCAGGCACTGGGGACACAACAATGAACATGCAGGTAGGCCCTTTCCCCTTGGTGGAGGTCCAGTCCCTCCTACTGATGACTTAAGGAGTCCAGGCCACGTGGGTGCTGCTAGTTCCCATTGCAGAACTGTTTAGCGGGCCCCCAGAGTAGCTTTCTGCTCCTTCTCACATTTTCAATCTTTCCCCATCTCTCCCATCAACTAACCTTTAATATATTAGTAGAATTGGCCAAAGATTTTACCTCTCAGCAAACAAAAGATTGAGTCTGAAGAGTCAGCCTTCTTTCTTTTTCTTTTTTCTTTCTTTCTTTTTTTTTTTTTTAATGTGGGTAGCTACCTGGCTGGGAAACGAACACAGGCCGCAGCACTGATAGCGCCAAAGCCTAGCCGCTACACCACCAGGAAACTCCCAGCCTGCTTTCTTTATGATGTTGGTTTAGTGAACCATTCTGTAACACATTATCAGACCCACTTTTTACTTAGTTATTATGTGACCATTGGGTTAATTATTTTTCCTGCTCTTGGTACAATCCCTGCTTTTATATAACTCTTTGGCTTACTCACATTTTCTTGTATATACTCTTCCCTCATTACACTGAGAGACATATATATTTATACTTTATTCACAAAATGTACTTAAGAAAAGAAACAAAGCAGCCAAAAATATGAACACCCACTTTGAAAATTAATAAGAATTTAAATATATTTTATTATATTTATCCTCCTTTTGTATTATAATTACCTTTTCATATACTTCCTCAAAACTTTTCACTTTGATACATGGACTTTACAAATGTTATAATTAACTGTTTTTTGTTTTGTTTTGTTTTGTTTTTTGATACTCAAAAGAACCACATGGCCAGTGAGACCCTTGTTATATTGGCTTCATTGTCCAATCAGCACTATCTCAAATATTTTTGGAAACATCCTTTGCTTGGATGTTATTATATAAGCCCCTCCTGGTTTTTTTCCTGCTCCAAGACATGGAATTGGTGATACTTCAAAAAGTCTTGGTTTCTTTTTAAGGAACGTAGGAGAATCCAAAAATCTGGATGTTGGGTTGCAATCAACATTTGATAGTGAGCAAAGTTGTTTCCAGGTGACAGATCTGAAGAATATGGTTCAAGTTCATCAATTTGCATTAAAACTTTCCAATTTTATCCAATTTTAAATTATTTTTGTTCTAATAATATACTTCTTTAGTATAACATATACTTCCTTAATTTGTAACCCCTCACCAAATCTATGATTTGTAACCTCTTTTATAATCTTTATTTGAATCATGTCACCATTCAGAAGTCTCTTCACTGATGCAAATTGGTTGCATTCTTTTTTTGGTCCAAGATAAATTAATGCTCAACTGTGTGAAAGACTTTCCAATCAGCTATTATTAGCTATGCCTTGGCTGTTTATAAGAGACCTGTGTTCTGCTTCCATTTTAATGGTTTTTTGGAAGAATCTAGGAAATAAAATGGATAGTTTTATTTCCTAAATAAATAGGAAATAAATGGATAGTTTATTGTTGTAATCAAATAAAACTTGATAACAAAGCAAATCTGATACATATTTCATGAGTTATTGTGGTAATAAGATAATTAAGCATGTTTGGAAAATTTTGCATCAATGATGCTAATTATATACCTGAAGATAGTATGTCAGGGGTTAGATGGTAGGAAAGATGGGGAAAGACAGGAAATGTGTGAAGAAGCAGGAAGCTACTCTGGGGACCCACTGAACAGTGCTGCAATGGGAACTAGCAGCACCCACATGGCTGGGCCTCCTCAAGTCATCAGCAGAAGGAACAGGACCTCCACCCAAATAAGTCCAAGAGGGGAAGGGCCTACCTGCATGTTCATTGTTGTGTCCGCAGTGCCTGGCACAGTGTCTGATGCAGAGAAGATGCTCAGTGCTTATTTGTGGGAGGAAGGAAAGGAGGAGGGAGGGCAGGAAGACAGGCAGGAAAAAAGGAAGAGAGTGAATGCTTAACAGATAAGGTAGCTTTATAGTTCCGACATTCCAAACAACTGGGTCAATATACAGCAAAGGCAGTATATGAGATGCTAACCAAGCAAAACCTTAAAAATACATAATGTCAAGGAGTTCCCTGGTGGTATAGTGGCTAAGGCTTCGGCGCTGTCAACACTGCAGCCTGCGTTCAATTCCCAGCCAGGGAACTACCCACATTTAAAAAAAAAAAAAAAAGCCATAATTTCAGGAAATTCCTTAGGAAGGGTATTGGCATGACAAGTGCCACTGATGGAGCAAGTAAAGTTTAATGAGAAAAAGGATTCAGCCTCTACATAGAATATGGTAGACTTGCATGTACTGTCTGGAATAGGCAAATCCATATAGACAGCAAGTAGATCAGTGGTTGCCTAGGGCTTGGAGGAAAGGGAAAATAGACAGTAACTGCTAATGGGTTTCTTATTGAAATGATGAAAGTGCTCTGAAGTTGATTGTAGGGAGGGTGACACATCTCTGTGAGTAAACTAAAAACCATTCAATTGTATACTTTAAATGGCAAATTGTATGGTGTGGGAATTTTATCTCAATATAAAGCTGTTACAAAGGGGGTGAGCAGCCTGATGCACGCCAGCTCAGGTTTAAAAGGTGCTGCCAAATCCCCTGCTCCAGCCAAAAATCAATTATAAACAACCCTGACCTACATAAATAACCTAAAATAACCTACATTGGCCACTATGAGATGATATTATTTTAATTAGGGGCCTAGTCAAATTACTGTAACCCTAGAAAAGTATAAAAACAAATAGCATTTATGAGAGTAAGTATAGTGACAATGAAAAAGAAATTAAATCCATGGTTTTAATATTTTAAAATTAATTTAAATGTGGCTATAGCCTTTGTGATTATGTATTTTCTTTTTGTGTTTCTGTCTGCAGTTTGATGTGTTAGGATGTTTGAAATGTTTAAGGAATCAGCGTTATTGGATTTATGGTTATAACTTGCATTGTTTAAGGGAATCTAACTTAGCTATGTAGTGATCAGTATGGTGGGCACCTACCTCCACATGCATTCTACCCTGGGACAATTAGTAAAAGCCACTGGCAGTCTCATTCTTCTCGCCAGTGATTGGTTTAGGAATAGGCATGTGACACAACTTGGGCCAATGAGACGTGAATGAAAGTTCACTGTGGGGCTTCTGGGAGAGGTTTCCATAGTCTCCCCTGCCCCCGCAAAAAAGAGAAATTAAGAGTCCCACTTCTTCCTCTGCATTGCTGTGTCTAGATATGTCTAGCCACACTGATGCAAGCCCGGGGGCTGCATGGAGAAGGGCAGAGCCAACACAACCGGGACGCAGCAGCGCTGGAGCCGGGGTGCTGCGGCCCCAGCCCACCCAGCACTGGGCTTCATGCTGCGTGAGATCACACATTTCTCTACTGTTTAAGCCTGTTGGAGTCAGAGCTTTCGGTTATTTTTACCCAAAAGAAATATAATTTGTAACAAGGTTTACAATATAAACATGTAGTTTAAGAAATTTTTATTTTCTAAGTTTTGTTTATCAGCCACGTAAATTTGATAAATTGAGCAACAGTTATGCTGGAAGCTGTAGAGGGTTCCTCTGCACACACAGAAGATCCCTGAATTTTAAAGGACCTAGAAACAGTGCAAAGAGGCAAATTTCAGAGGAATTCATGCCCTTGATCCTCCTATTGAACCTACAAGGAACATGGCGTGTCTTCAGCTGTGGCTTTAAACATAAACTCAGGGAAGGCGTAGCTGCAGGGATCACAAACACAGATCTCCACGGCGTCGTCTCTGTGGAGGAAGAGAGATTCCAGAGCCCAAAGGTGAAGGTCGCTAATATCTATGCTCTCTATTAAAGCGGATTTCACAGGCCAAGAATTCCCAGTCCAAATGCCTTCAGGACCCAGGCAGGTTCAATACATGAATGAAACTGAGTGTGAGTGAGGCAGTAGGAGACAGCGGCCCCATCCACAGGAACAGCTCCACTCAGCCCCAGGTGACGTTACTGTGAGGAAATGCCAGATCCTCCCTTTTTCAAGAAAAGCCAGAAGCCTGTATCAGGTGAATCCATCAAGTTTTAGATTAGGCAACCAATTCAACTTAAAACCACCACCACCACCACTGTGGGGCCAAATGGAGCACATCTACAGGATGGCCATGGGCTCCAGGCTGCCAATTTGCAACCTCAGCCCAGAGGCCTAGAGCGTGTCCCTTCCATAGAATGGATGTATGTGAAAGTTGAGACATCTGTCCTGTGCCACCAGGCAGGGCAAACATACGACTCCCTCAAGAGCTTCTTAGACGTCTACTCAGATTCTCAGCCGTGTACTTGAGAAGATTCAGAGTAAAAGCCCAGCAAGAGGGATTAGCAGCAAAATGCAGCTGCAGAGTCGAATGAAATTGGCCTGTTGCACAGAGCTGGTTACTACGATCTGCTTCAATGTCAAAAGCGGACACGCAATTTTCATTTCAATCCTTGCCAAAGCCAAGTTGTACATCAGTGATTAGCCACCAATGTGATTAATCCTACTGAACTCCTTTGCTGTGTTCTTAGGCTTTATAAATTAGAATCAATCATTGACTTACAACTGAAAAAATAAGAGAGGGAGAGAGACTGACACCTCTGGTCCAAGTGAGACATGAGTCTCAAGAGAGTCTTCCTACCTCTCTGGAGCTTCCTAACACAGCCCAGCACAGTCCCTGATTGCCGTGGTCATAGAACAATTATTGAGCCAGTGGCCCTGTTTCAAACCACATCAGGCTTCCTGAACAGCTCTGCTTGTGTGCACTGGGAGATTGTCGTCATGTTAGGAAAGCAGTCATTTTGTCTTATAGAGTGTCTTTTTACTCACCTGATACAGGTAATTAAAAGAAATCAGACTTCGGAAAAAAAAAAAAATATTACCTGGTTTCTTGAAGATAAGAGTCATCCCAAGGCCTGTGAATGCCTCTGACTCAGGGACGAATCTGCTCATTTGCATGGGTCTATTTGTGTATTACAGTATTTTAAAATAAGTGTGATCTGGCACATTGTAGCAGGAGGAACTTAGGTTAGATATTAAGAACAATGTCCTAACAGATTGTGAAACATTAGAGCAGGTTACAAATGAGGAAGTGGAGGCTCCATCTGTGCAGAACTTTTCCTCCAGGGTAAACGCCTGATTCTGTGGGTCAGATGCTATCACTGGTGAGGAGAGAGGGTGGTGTTTGTATAACACTCCAGCCTGCTCTTCACTCTTAATAAGAGCTGCCATTTACAAAGGGACAGACTGCTTGCTGTCCTAAGTCCTTTATCTTATCAAATCCTCATGGAAACCCAAGAAGATCAATTATCCCCATTTTACAGGTGAGAACACTGAACCTCAGAGAGATGAAATGACTTGCTCAAGCTCATCCTGTTACTATATGACAACACTAGAAGGCAGCTCCATGTAGCTTCCAAGTCCAGGCTCTTTCCATAAGGCCATGCTGCTGCAGGTCCCTGGGCAGTGCACCTGTGGCTATCTGTGGGGAAGAGAGACCAAAGGGCAGGCTAAGGCAAGAAGAGCATTACCCAGAAAGAGTGGTGAGAGCATTGCTGAGGCCCAAAGAGAAAGCCAATGCCAGAGAGGGAGGTAAGATACCCACTGGGGAAAAGACAAAGACATGAAGGGAAGGCAAGGTCAAAACCTGGAAGTCAAGGGATATCCTTCCACAAATGAGTTTGCACTGATTTGCACAGTCCAGGAAGTGAAGATAGTGAACAGGCAGTTCCTTTTAAGCAAAACCCAGCTCTGCTGCCCAGCCTGCCTCGCACCCGGCTGGGTGCTGCTGGCCCGCCCCGGCTCAGATTTTCCTCTGGTGACTCCTGACAATGCCTTTGGAGAATTCCCATGCCCACCCCCACCCCCGCTCCAGCAATTGTTATTGATGTGCAGGAGCTGAAACACTGTTTCCAACAATGACTTTGCAATTTAGTCAACTGCTTATGTCCATGTTCAGAATACCTATAATCATGGACCTTTCCTTATCTTAAAAAAAGTTGCTCTTCACAGTCAATAATTAAGTAGGTACCTGAGGGTACGTGGGCAGGGGGCTTGGGGAGAAGGGACAGGGACACAAGTATGTGGTGATGGAAAGAGAACTGACTCTGGGTGATGAACACATAATAGAACACATAGAAGGTGTAATGTAGAATTGTACACCTGGAACCTTTGTAATTTTTACTAATCAATGTCACCCCAATAAATTTAACAATAAAACAAAACAAAACAAAGAGTGTTCCTCTTGTTTCTGCCCTACTAGGTAGGGCCCGGGTTCCTGGAATTGCATCATGCTACAACTTAAGAGAAGGCAGGTTGGAAACTGCAGGGTGCCTACAGCCTTATCACCTTTCCTGCTTAACACTTGAGGCTAAAGAGTTAGTGTCTTTATTGCAAAATTAGCCAAAAGCAGCTTCAGTCAAACCCTGGAACATGGGCCACCTGTAAACTATTTCCAGAAGTGATCTGGGTCCTTCATTCCCTCTTTTAAGATCTTGCTTCCCAAACTCCAGTGTGGCCCCAGTATCTCCAGGCTCCGCATGCAGATAGAAAATCTAAGGAAATGAACATAAAACACAGAGGTGGGGAAACGGATTCACTGGGCTGGGCTTCCAAACCTGCCGGGCTCATCAGTGCCTTTGGGACATTCTTTCATTCAATTTGCACTCTCCAGGGGTTCCCCGATGGTGCAGTGGCTAGGCTTTGGCACGCTCAACCCCACGGCCTGGGTTCTATTCCCAGCCAGGGAACCACCAAAAAAAAAAAAAAACCACAAAAAACAAACAATTAACAAAACAAACAATTTCCACTTTCCTTAAGCCCACCCCACCCATAATGAGGGCAGGAAGAGAAAAATTAACCAGAAATAAAATAAACAAATAAACCAGAAGAACTTTTCTTTTCTTTTCTTTTCTTTGAATGGCCTTCAGTTGGCCAAGTCAACAAATCAGTTGATGCCAGGACACCTCTTCCTGAAATGGTTTATCTCACCCCACCTGCACCCAGCTGTGACAAAACTACAGCTGACTTATCTGTGACTGCTGTGAAAGCTTAGCATCTCCTTGGAGGGCCACTGCGCACTCACTCTCATGCCCTGTGCTGTGCCAGAGCTGCACCCAGGGTCTGAGGTGGGACAAGCCTCCTGGGCCCCAGCCAAGCCCAGCATCAACTGCTTCTGGCCATAGTGACCATTCAGGGATGGGGACGTGACCCAGTGACAACAACGAGAATTTAGCTGGGACTTCTGAGAAAGAGGTGCTCACACTTGTCTTCTGGACTGGAAGCACAAAGCAGTGAAAAACATGGTTCTAGCACTGCTGCCAGTCATCTAACCATTCTGCACCTGAGCCTGACAGAGCAAACAGCAGAGTTGAGAGGAGAGATACAGAATCCTGATGACACAATTTGAGCTTTAAATTCATCCATGCCTGAAGCCATCTCTGTCCCTACACTTTTCACCTATGTAAACCGATAAATGCCTTTTTGTCAGAAGCCAATTTGGGTTGGGTTTCTGTCCCTCAAAACCAAAAGAGTGATAAAAGAAACTTTAATGCTCTAGGGTAGATATTTTCATTTCTGTTTTACGTAAGAAAAGTTGAAGATAGTATAAGTAAAAAGAAGTGGCTAACGTGTAGCAGAACCGGGCCATGATATCAATTTGCAGATTGAGTCCTTCATCCCACAGATGCGTCTCACAGTCATAGAAATCCAGAGGCAACACAGGTAACTTGAGGCTGGAAGATTAGCCAGGCTTCACAGGAGTACCACTTGAGCCAAAATTCAAAAACCAGTGTGGATTGGCCTACAGCGATGGCAGGAGAATTATGGATAAAGGGGGCATTACATTCAAGGCCATGGCTCTCATCCATCCTGAATCTTATATTATAAATTGACCCAGGATATAAAAGATTCATCTCTTATACAGAACACCTGTAGTAGGCTTCATGTCTTTCCCTGTCTTACACATATTTGTGTTGAGTTTGAAGCATCACATAGTAAACAGGGTAATTAGGCACGTGTTGAGATGTCCCCATTTAGATATCTAATACAGTGGGACCCAGGAATGACAAGCTGTATTCCTTCCTCCTTCTCTAGACTGCTGTGAAAGAGTACATTGCTTCAGAGACAGAATCCTGTGAGAACAAAGAGAAGTTCAGAAGCAAATGCTGAGAATGGCAGTACCTTATATCATCCAGGTGCAAACTCAGGGCAAGGCTCTCTGCTTTATCTAGCCATTCAATTTAGAAATAGAATTCAGAAGAAATATGAGGTCTAACAATTAAGTTCATGAACTTGCCACTGTACAAACAAGTTGGTAAGGTTTCATAACCTTGGTACATCTGTGTCTCACAGCTGCACTTGTATTGACATGTGGTGGTGTCTTGCTGAACGGCATTCATTATTGTTGTTGTGTGTTTTTGTGTGCCGTCGCAAGAATGTCAGAGCTTGAATTAGAGCAATGAACAAACGTTAAATTTCTTACTAAACTTGGCAAGAGTGGAAGTGAAGTCAGTGACATGTTAGTCTAAGTTTACAGGGATAATGCCATGAAGTAAGTGGCAGTATACAAATAGATTAAACATTTTTCTGAGGGAAGAGAAAGCATCACTGATGAAGAGAGGTCAGGGCAGCCAGTAATAAGCAGAACTAACAAAAACATTGCAAAACTTCATCAAATTGTGCATCCAAATCATCAACTGACTCTGAGAAGCATAGCAGATCAAGTAAACTTTTTTTTTTAATAGAGAAACAGGAAAATCTTAACTGAAAATGTTGGCATGAGAAAGGTGTGTGCAAAAATGGTTCCGAAGTAGCTCAAAATGATCAAAAGCAAAGGAGAGTTGAAGTTTGCCAAGACCTTTTGGAGAGGCAAGACGGTGTTTTGGGCTGTTATTACTGGTGATGAAACATGGGTGTGCCAATATGACCCTGAATCAAAGTTCACAATGAATTCAGCTAGTTTTTCACAACCAAAAAAGTTCCATCAGTCCAAATCAAGAGTCAAAATGATGTTGCTAATCATTTTTTGATATCAAAGGGATTGTTCATTCTGAATTTGTACCAACTGGACAAACAATCAACCAAATTTACTATTTGAAAGTTCCGAAAAGGCTGCATGAAAAAGATGAAAACACCCTGAACATTTTGCCAAAAATTCATGACTCTTGCATCACGACAATGCACCAGCTCACACAGCACTGTCTGTGAGGGAGTTTTTAGCCAGTACACAAATAACTGTATTGGAACACCCTCCCTACTCACCTGATCTGGTCCCCAATGATTTTTTCTTTACCCAAAGATAAAATATTGAAAGGAAGACATTAGATGATATTCAGGACATCGAGGGTAATAACAACAGCTCTCATGGCCACTCCAGAAAAAGAGTTTCAAAATTGCTTTAAAGGGCGGACTAGGCACTGGCGTCGGTGCACAGCTTCCCAAGGGGTGCACTTTAAAGGTGACCGTAGTGATATTCAGCAATGAGGTGTGTAGCACTTTTTCTAGCATGAATTCACAGACTTAATTATCAGACCTCATATGTTTGTTGTTGGGAAACATATTTATTGATGTTGAAAAATGAAGCCTGGGGTGGGCGAAAAAGGGGAAGAGATTAAGAAGTACAAATTCATAGTTTCAAAATAGTAAAGTAACAACTATGTATGGTGTCAGATGGCTACAAGATTTATCAGGGTAAGGACGGTGTTTGCCAAAGGAGTACCCGCCAATTCATTTCACTCTTCTGTCACTTTTCTCACTCCCAAGATGTGTGGCAGTTCCTATAGCACGTTGGTGACCCTATGAGACTGCAACAAATGCCCTGCTCAAAGAATAGACCACTTCATTCACCCTCTTGGACACCTGGCCTTTCAATTCAGGAAGGCGTGGACTAGACACAGCATTGATACTCCCAGTATCTTTCATATTGTAGGTGCAGAGAAAGCATGAATGACAGAATGAATGAATGAATGAATGACTACATGGTCTCCCTAATTTACAATTTTTTAAGTCTGTTATTCTTTTGATATGCTTTTATTCCCTGCCTTGGTTCAGATCCTTATAATTTTTTTACCTGTACCCTTCACCCAGCCCAGAAGGAATTTCAGGATTACATTTATACCTGCTCTTGGCATTTTCCATCATTCCTACATCACAATCCGCCTTGGAGACTATCAGACTCATCTCTTTATGCTCTACATTCAACCGTTGGTTTTTACATTCATTCAACAAACATGTATCGGGCATCTGCCATGTTCCAGGCACCGTTCTAGGTATTAGGAACACATCAGTAAACATAAAAGAGCTTGTAAGCAAATACATACATTATATCATATATTGTAAAGTGAAAAGTTACATAAAAAAGAAAAAGGTAGAGCAGGGAAAGCAGGATCAGAGTGCCAGCTGAAAGATGTTGCATATTAAAGGGGGTGTCAGGAGCAATCTCACCGAAAAAGTGAGATGGTCAAAGTCTTAAGAAGGTGAGGGAGCAAGACAAGGGGGATAGCTTAAAGAAGGGCATCCTAAGCAGAGGGCACTGAGGTGGGAGTGTGTCTGGCACATTTGAGGAATAAGGAAACCTGTATTGCTGGAGCAAAGTGAACTATGATGAGAACAGTAGGAAGAGGGCCCTGAGTCAAATAACTAGACCCTTGTCATTTATTATGAGGACTTTTGTGTTTCACTCTGAGTGAAACAGCAAACTGTCGGAGGGTTCTAAGCAGAGGAGGGACTTCTTCTGACATGTTTTAAAAGAATTTCTCTTTTTAAAGAAATTGTGTTGAGAAATAGGCTGGTGGGGGAAAGGCAAGGGCACGGGGAGGGCCGGGGTAGTATAGAAGGCGGATGAAATTTAGGAGACTATTGCAGTGACACAAGCAAAAAATAACTCATAGTGGCTCTGACCAGGATGATAGCAGTGGCAGTGGTGAGAAGTATTTGGATTAGATTCCGGATGTATTCTGAAGGCAGAGCCAACAGGATTTCCTGACAGACTGGATGGGGGAGGTGAGAAAAAAAGGAAAATGTGACTCCCAGGGTTTAGTCTGAGCAATGACAGAATGGCACCAGCATCAGCTGAGACAAGGAGGCTGTGGGTAGAGCAGGTGAGGGGGTAAAATCAGATGTTTAGGTTTAAACATTAAGCTTGGGTTGGCTTTTAGGCATCCAAGTGGAGATGTCAAGTAGACATCTGGATAAATGATTGAGAAGAGAGAGTTCTGGGCTAGATCTCATGCTATCTCTTGCTTTAAATATCATATATTCACTGATATCTCTAAAATAGGCTCTAACTTCTTCCTTAAGCTGCAGCCTCTTACAATCAACTGCCCACTTGATATATAATTCACTTAGCTATCTAACAGACACCTCAGATTTAGCATGTCCAAACTAAATTCCTAACTCCTACAAAACACAAACAACAAAACAAAAAAAAAATCAATGGCAATTCCATTCTTCCTAAACTCTTAAGTTATCTTTGACTCTTACTTTCAAACTGCATAGTCAAACCATCAACAAATCCTGTTAGATCCACCCCCAGGCTATCCTTACTACCTTCACCACTGCACCCTAGTCCAAAAAACCACATCATCTCTTACCTGGATTATTATAACCTCTGAACTTTGACAATCTGTTCTCCACATGACCAAATTGATTCTTTTAAAAGATAAGTCAGAGCATCTCATTCCTCTGCTACAAACTGTCTAATGCAGTGGTTCTCAACCTGTGGGTCACAGCCCCTTTGGGGGTTGAACGACCCTTTCACAGGGGTCGCCTAGGACCATCAGAAAACACATATCAGATATGTACATTACGATTCATAACAGCAGCAACATTACAGTTAGGAAGTAGCAACGAAAATAATTTTATGGGGTCACCACAACACGAGGAACTATATTAAAGGGTCGCGGCATTAGGAAGGTTGAGAACCATAGGTCTAATGGCTCCTGATCTCAGAGTAAAAGTGGGTAGGCCTCACAGGATGTGACACCCCACCGTGTACAACCCATTTCTCTATTCATATGTCCTTTTACACTTCCCCACTCATTTCTCTTCTGTCACACTGGCCTCCTCCAACCCGACAAGCCCACTCCTGCTTCAGGGCCTTTGCGCTTGTTTTTTCTCAGCCTAGAAAGTCCTTTCCCCAGATTTACAAAAATGTTGCTCCTTCATTTTCTTCATGTCTGTGCTCAAATGTCAACTTGTCAAAAATGTGCTCCCTGGCTGTTCTGCAAAAAAGAATACACCTTATCTCCCTCACATCGCTTCATTTCTCTTGGCTGTACTCATCATTGCCTGACATTATAATCTATATTTAATATTCATATTTATGCATAGACATAATATTTATTTTTTGTCTGTCTTCCTTAATTAGAAAGCAAGCTCCACAGTAGCAGAGAATTTGTTTTGTTCACTTCCATATTCTCAGTGCTTGGACCAGTGCTTGTCACATAGTAGATATTCATTAAATATTGGCTGGATAAATGAACGAGTGAATGAAGAAAGAAACATGGCTTCTCTGGAATTTAAAGTTTCATCATGACACCAGAAATTGGCCAGAGAAAACAGACTTCAGCATGAACTCTCTGAGCACAAGTTCATGGCATAACCACCACCACCACACCCACACACACACCCATAATCTGAAAACCCTGCAAATATATAACAAAGGGGAAATAATGAAGTATGCCTATATGGTGGACAAGTATGCAGCTATTGAAAACACTAATTATGAAAACAGTAAAATGTTTATGGTGTGTTAAGGAAAAAGAGTACAGTGTGAAATAGAACAGTTCTTAATACATAATTACTGAACTGCTATAATCACAGCAATGCCAAATGTGATCTGATATTAAAAATAAAATTAGTTATTGTGTTAAGCCTATTAAGGGGACTATGGGTAGTTTTGTAATCTTTTTTTCTTCACAATTAAAAACAAAATCTTGTATTTTTTTTTCCATAAAAGGAACACGCTTTAACTGCCTGGGCCTATTGGCTGAGGAAAATCCCAGACCAGTGAAATCAGTGTCCAAGTTCCCCCAGAGACTCCCAAGAGAAGTAGAGGGGTGGTGGGCCAGGCCCGTGCACTTACTAAGTGGTTAGTGAGGCATAGAGCATTTGCATGACTAACCCGCGGGGGGAAAACCCACCAGAGAGCTATTTCTATTTAAGCTCGGAGAAATGCAGAAGTAAATCTACTTGAGCCTAACTTGTCTTTAAAAGGAAACTGACTGCTCTTGGAGGTTTTTTTTTGTTGTGGGGGGCGGGCCGGGGGACGGGGTAGCGATTTTCTGTTGGAAGGTAGAGTCAAGTCCAGGCTCTAGGGACCCTCCCATGAGAATCAAGCTCTTCGACGGGGTTGCGGACCCATGGGCGTGGGGCCCTCAGCGGGGCCTCAGTGTTAGTGCAAAGGATTTGAAGCCATGAACACACTAGGTGTTGAAAGGCCAGCATTTCTTAACCAAACTGTTATGAATTCTTTGGTAATCATAAAATCTATTGAACTTCCTCCCTAAAATGAACTTCCCAGCTCAAAATATTAAAGACAATCTCAGGGTTTTCATGGACCTGGTGAAACCTAGACACTCCTACTTGACCCTTCCCCCCCACCTCTTAAGAATCCCTGCTGGGCTTGAATAAATACAAAGTCTTACATACGATGTACATTATTTTTCAAGTGTGTTGATAGGATTGTGATGAATAGATACAAATGAAAAGAAATAGTGAAATTAAAAGAAATACTGAATTCAGAGACGTTGTTGTTATGTATGTTCTCCAAAAAAACAGTAAACGCCTGTGCATGTTAAGAGGGGCCTCCTATCCATGCAGCAGGGCTATCTCCCAAGTGTCTCTTCCAAGAGAGTTGGTCCAGCCTGCCGTTTTCCTGCCCCAGTGCCCAGGCTCTGGAGGTGCAGGGCTCCGACCCACCACGCCGAGGATCCGAGGCCCCGCGGGAACCGACCCCGGCTTTTCGGGGTTTTTTCATGGAAATGCTGTAGCCGCTGGCTGGCTCACATGTATTTCACTTTTATTTTCCAATTATGATCGGGTTTTCGGGAAGTAGATTGTCAACGCATGTCCAAAGGGTTCCTAGCCGGAGCCTGGGCACGAGACGCAGCCATTGAGGTCGCTCAGGGTGAGCGCTCCAGAGTGTAGCCCCTGAGGGGCTTGGGCGTAGGCGGCCGTCGACCGCCACCGCAATCCGCAGAATGGCCTGCCCTCGAGCTCCCCCGTCTGGACGCGTCCCCGGAGCCCGGCCCCGACCCGGGGAGCACACCGCCTACCTGCACCAGGGGCGCGCAGTGCTCGGCGGCCTGGGTGCTTTAGGGTGTCGACTTCCGACAAGGATTGGCCTTGCGCTGAGCGTCGCGTGGCCCCAGACTGTGAGGTCTTTGGGCACCTTGTTCCGGCCGATCGCAGCTTAATGGTCCATAGCGAGTGGAGGGGCGCGTAGCCCAACCCATTCCCCATCACTCCTAGCTCTCCACTCATTCCCGAGATGCACAAAGATTTTGGCAACGAAACTTGGTTGGTTCTAGGCGCCCTGGGCTGGCTCAGTATGGAACGCATTCGACAGCAGTATCTGGCACACTGTAAGTGTGTGTACATCTGTTGAATAAATAAAATATTTTATTTTTTTAAATGTTTGAACTATGTCTCCTTCAACACTTCAACAGCGGGTACAGTCAGCAATATGGTGGAAAGTATGGGAGACATCTGGGGAAGGGGAGGGATCTACGGGGACGCAGCGAGCAGCTCCCGAGTGCGCTGGCGCGGCGACGCCCAGAACCCATCCTGGCTCAGCGCCTCGGGAACGAGGAATTCCGCGCAGACGGTCAAAAAAACCCGGCCCCGGATCCTGGGGTCGGGAGGTGGAAAGGCACGAAGCAGAAAGCCAGGGGCAACAGTCCCCATCTGACAGTGGATACAGACCCGGCTCTGCTGGATACTAGACACAAAGGATCGGGGAAGATCGAGGCCCCAGGAGAGATGGACAGAGGACGGTCAAAAGGACACCCAAATCCTTCCGCTGGGCAGCGAGACACATCCCTGGGTTCAGAGACTGGATACAAGGGGGCGAGCACCCCCGAGGCCCTGCCCACTTCCTGGTCCTGGGAGCCAATGGTCACCTGCAGGGGGCGAAATATTCCTTTCTTTCTGCTAAACTAAGACCAGAGTGAAAATTAGAAGCTGAGCTGAGGTCAACTGAAAGGAATGAGACTGAACAAATATGTATATACAAGGGCTGTCCAGAAAGTATCCAGTCGTGTAATATAAAAAAGAGGCATTTATGGCTAGATTTTTTCGGAACAGCCCTCATACATAGCTGGATACTTTCTGACAGGCCTCATGTAATATATTCCTGATGAGACACAGTAAGGAGGGATTATTTAACAAGGAATGTGTGACTAAATGAATGAAAATTTGGAGGAAAAAAAGAAGTTCCACATTATACATCAAAATAAACTCCAGGGGGTTCCCTGGTGGTGTAGTGGCTTAAGGCTTCGGCACTGACGCTGTCAGTGCTGCGGCCTGGGTTCGATTCCCGGCCAGGAAAAAAAAAGAACAACATTTAAAAAAAAAAACTAATAAACTCCAAGTGGATTAAAATGCTAAATATTTTGAAGAATAGTCATTAAAAACTACATTATGTAGAATAAAATATATTTATGACTAAATGTCAGCTTTGAAACAATAGAAGAAACTGCCAAGGAAGACTAACAATAAAAAGATATAAACACTGGATAGTATTTTAAAAAGGCAAAAGCTTGGGAAAAATATTTGCACCAAATAACAAGCAGAAAAATACCTCAAATGTATAACATAAACGCTTGCTTAAATACGTGAAAAGAGCAAAAATACTAGTAGTTAAATAAACAAAAAAAAGAGGTAAGTATGTACTAATTCACAAGGAAAAAGAAAATCAGTAAACAAGTACATGAAATCTTCATTGTCTTTTATAATTAAAAATTTAAAACTTAACCTTGAGATAATACCTTATATCTACTAAAGTAGTAAAAATGTTTTAAAATTTGTAATGCATAATGTTAGCAAAGTGGTAAAATAAAGTCACCATAGCTTCATATAATTCATCTGCACATCAATATCTT
Source organism: Lyroderma lyra (assembly GCA_004026885.1). Classification (NCBI taxonomy): domain Eukaryota; kingdom Metazoa; phylum Chordata; class Mammalia; order Chiroptera; family Megadermatidae; genus Lyroderma; species Lyroderma lyra. Next base: position 432,507 of record PVJL010000284.1, read on the forward strand.
TGTTCATTCAATGAATAACTATTGAGGAGTTCATTGTAATGGAGAGATATGGACAATAAACAGACACTACACATGGTATAAAGTGGCAACAGTGCTAAGAGAGAAAAATAGAATAGCAAGTGATAGGATTTACTCTTTGAATTTGGTTAAGGAAGGCCTCTCTAATTTAAAAATATCTGAACAGACTTGAAAGTGAAGGAGCAAATCTTGCTCGTATCTGTGGGAAGAGTGGTCCAGGGTAGGAGGAACAGAAAGCATAATGAACTTGATGCAAAAGCATGTGGCTAGTAGAATGTCATTTGATTCTTTTTAAATCACGCACACAGTAATACTTGGAATATTTTAAAAATTTATTTACTTCAATATATATTAAGACAACGGTGAATTCATTAAGGTGAAGTGATATAGTCAAATACCTATTATTTTATCGTCACAAAACTAACAACACTTTAGACTTAATGGAAGGTGACATTACAAAAAGATTGCTTCACCCCATCCCCTTCCCAGAGCTGGAGTCAGCCAGACATAAAATGTTACTGCTTCAGTTTCAGCTCACTCAGCCCTTTTTAAAATAAAGGATTCAAAAATATTATTTTAAGCACTGCCATACTTCAGTGAAAGGGTCTTCAAAGTAAAAGCAGAAAAAAAGGGGGTGGTGGTGGAGTGGTTTTGTCCAGTTTTGTGGTTTTTAAATACCATCACAATCCTAATGATTCTCAAATAGATCTTTAACTCAAACCTGAAAGCCACACAAACACAGCCGTCCCCAACCTGTTTTGGTACCAGGGACCAGTTACAAGGAAGACAATTTTTCCATAGATGGCAAAGTGGGGTGGGGGGAATGGTTTCAGGATAATTCAAGTGCATTACATTTATCATGCACTTTATTTCTATTATTGTTTATTACACTGTAATATATAATGAAATAATTATTAGACAACTCACCTGCCACTATGAAGCCTGCCACCAGATGCAGATTAATTGTCACTTGCCACTCACTGATAGGGTTTTGATATGAATCTGCAAGCAACTGATTTATTATAGTGTCTGTGCAGTCAAACCTCTCTGCTAATGTTAATACGTGTTTGCAGCTGCTCCCCAGCACTAGCATCACCACCTCATCTCCACCTCAGATCATCAGGCATTAGATTCTCATAAGGAGCATGCAACTTAGATCTCTCCCATGTGCAGTTTACAGTAGGGTTTGCAGTTCTATAAGAATCTAATGCCATCACTGATCGGACAGGAGGTGGAGCTCAGGCACTAATGCAAGCAATGGGGAGCGGCTGTAAATAAAACTTGGCTCTACAGCTGCTCACCTTTTGCTGTGCAGTCAGTTCCTATGAGGCCATGGACCAGTAGCGGTCCGTGACCCCAGGAGTTGGGGACCCCTGCTCAAACATTCACCTGTCCACTTGACCTCTCAAAATGGATGTCAAACTTAAATGTACAAAACACACCACTTGTTCTCCATCCTTCCTTACACACACACACACACACACAGACACACACCATGCACAAAATAATTTCTCTAATGGTCTTCATCTCAGTTAACAGCAAATCAATTCTTTCACATGCCTCAAGCCAAAAACTTGGAGTAATGCTTGAGTCTTCTCTTTCATTTAAAAGCTAGGTCAGGTCATGTCAATCTTCTACTTAAAACCTAACCGATCCTTGTCTTCCCATCCATTAGCTGTAAAAGTTGAAGTGCTCACTATGCCTTAAAGGCCCCATCACCTCTGACATTTTCTGTTACTACTCTCCCCTTTCGTCACTCCTTTTGGTCAGCCTGGCCTCCGTGATGCTCCTCAAACAGTCTAGGCCCACATCCACAGCACTTTGGACTTGTTCCTTTGGCCAGGAGTAATTTTTCCCTCATACTCATGCGTGGTCCTTTACTTTACTTACTTCAGTTCTTTACTCAGAAGCCAAAATTTGCTTCTCAGTGAGGCAAATACACAAAAACCCAATGTTTGGCCCTTGAGCCACTCTCCTTGCTCAACCCTGCTCCTACCTCTTTGGAGTATACTTTCTCTTCAATATACTATCTCTTTGTTTCACCTCTAAAAAAAAAAACCAAAACTGAAAGCTTTGCATTTTCCACTTTATCACTATCTGAAAACATATAGATATAGAGGGCTATCTGGAAAAAATACCCAGCATAAATGTCTCTATTTTTCATATTACACGGCTGGATACTTTCTGGACAGCCTTTGTATCCACACATATACACATGTATACATGTAAAGGTAGAGATACAAGGGCTGTCCGGGAAGTACCCAGCCGTGTAATATGAAAAATAGAGGCATTTATGACTGGGGTTTTTCTGGACAACCCTCATATGTAGATATTTCATTTGTTTATTTTGTTTATTATCTGTATTTCCCATTAGAATGTAAGCCTCTGAGGGTAGGGGTGGTTGTCTGTTATGTTCACTGACATATCCCCAGTGCCCACAATAGTGCTTGCCACATGGTAGGCATTTGATAAATATTAACTGAATAAATGAAAGGGGGAAGAGAAAGCAGATAATAATAATGTGGTAAACATCAGAGACAGAGCAAACCTTCAAATGAACAGAAAGCTAACTGAGAGATTACTAAGAATACAGGTTGATAATGCAAAAGATTCTATAAAAGATAAGTAAGTACCTGAGTCACCGAAGATACAGGCTGGAGGCCAAATTCTCTCTGACAAAGGAGACTGGTTCTCACAGGCTCGCCTTTACCTCAAACTCCATCTTCAGAATTACGGTCCCCTGAGGGGTAAGAGTGCCAGAATCTGCACCGTGCCTTGCCCCAGAGACACACCTTCCGCTGACAGAACAAAGGCATCCCTGAGAACACTCAGCTCAAGCTGGTTTAAATAATACAAGGCCTTTGTCTCAGAAGCTGTAAGGACTTGACGGGCGGCGGTTGCTCTGGAAGTTCTCGACGTCTTCAGCGGCTTTGTTTCTCTGGACTCTCTCGGCTCTTCCCTCCCCTAGGTATCAGCCTTGTCTTTGGGCCGCTCCCTCATGTGTGGACAGAAATGGCTGTGGTTTTTCTCAGATTGTGGGCATCCTCACATGGCACCATCCATATCGATTACTGGGCTTCAACCTGTTCAGGCCAATGACTGTCAAATGCCCACCCCAACGCAGCCCCCGTGGCCAGAGAAAAGCCAATGCGTGAGAAGGCAGAGCTGCTTAATCCCTTCCCTGAACCAGCCAGTGGGCCAGGGGCATGAGGTTTCTTTAAGTGGTTCAGGACATACAGCTGGGGCTAGAGGTGCAGTCTATGGCTCCTCCACAGAGAAGAGGGGGTGGTATGGATGGGGGTGCTCAGTCATAGGATCCATGATGAAGGCACATCCACCCAGGGCTGGAGTGCAGAAGATCACAGCCCACTTCTTTCCAACTTTAGTCTAATTACCCATCCCTTCATCAGAGCTAGGTTCTTTTTTTTTTCTTTTTTTTTTTTTTTTTTTTTTTTTTTGCTTTTTGGTATGTGGGTAGCTCCCTGGCTGGGAATTGAACCCAGGCCGCAGCGCTGACAGCGCCAGCGCCGAAGCCTTAAGCCGCTACACCATCAGGGAACTCCCAGAGTTAGGTTCTACGGAGGCTCCCAAGCAATGTCACCAAATTTCTGTTGGGAACCTGATGCAAAACCCCGAACTGCACACCAGCTATGGGTATAGCTTAGGGCCTTTGCACAGCACGGAGGCCACCTTAATCATGGTCTCCTTTGTCCCTGGTCAGTCAGTCCCCTCTGTGTTCCCCTCCCTCTCTGTCCTCCCAGGCTATCACCCAAAATGCAAGTCAGTCCAGCCACCTGGCCCCTCCTACACTCTTGGGCTAACATTGCCCTCTGCCCCTCCTCTCACTGCCCCAAGCCTCCTGAACCTTTGCTCACCTATAGAAAGGAACTCTTTTTTTTTTTTTCCTTAACTAAAATCTGGCTGAGGACATGGCTTCCCTTGCTGACTTCCTAAGGGACACTAATTCATTCCTGTAGCCCACCCACGACGGGAAAAGGAGGAGAGTGGTCAGCACCCTTCCACCTCTCATCATTTATCACTCTCCTGGAGGCTCCCTTCCTTGGCATTGCCATCTACCTGCCTTTCAACATTCCCTGAGGACGTGGGCCCCTCACTCACAGGCTCCTGAGGGAAAATATTGTCATCATCCTAAATGACTTAGTGACTCTGTGGATAGCACATTCTATATCTTAATCCTGAAGTCTCTGCCCCTCTCGTCTCCGATGACCTTGGCCCTGCTTACCCCTGGGGCCACTCATCCCTTCGGCCACACTGAGCCTTGCTCTCACCTAGCAATGCTAAACTCTGACAAAATCCCATTCTCCAAACACTGCTGCCTGGTCTTACAGCTCTCGCTTCCCTGCCTCGCACCACCTTTGTCTCCTTCCCCTTCCCCCTTCCTGTCATCACAGACTGCTGATCTGTGGTGGGGACACTTCCCTGGACTGATGCCAGTTTCTGCACTTCCAACCCCCTGATATCCAGGTTCTCTCTGGAATACACCACCAAATCTGTCTCCAGTGTCACCAGAGACCTCTGTGTTGCTGACCTAGAGGGACACTTCAGTCCTTATCTCACAGTCCTTTTCTGTATACTGACTCTTTCCTCATTCTTTAAGTTCTCTTCTCCTGGGGCTACTAAGGCGTCAGTCACCCCTCCTTTTCTTCTATCTCCTGGGATGCTCTCCTCCGTCTTCCTCACTGATTCCTTTTCCCTCATCAATCCCATACATATTGCTGCTCCCGGGGTTCTGCCCTGGGTTTATTTCTCTCATTTTACAAACTCTTCTTCTATTATTTTATTCAGACCCAAGGTTTCCATAGCTACTCAAGTGCCAATGATGCACAACTCTGATCTGGGCACTGATATAGCTGCTAGCCCATCGGATATTGCCACCAGCATGACCCTCAGGATGTCCAAAAGTCAGCATGTCCAACATTGAACTTTCCGTTCTGCAACCTGAACTGCCCTTTCTCTTCACTAAAACATCATACCCCGTGTGAGATAGCAGAGTCTGTATTAAGACCAGTTGTTGTTTCTCCCCTGGATGGCAAAGGAAATTTGAATAGTACTTACTATGTATGAATTTAAGATGCATTACTATATCCCAAACATTCTTTTCACTCAGCTCCCTGTCCTCTCACATGCCACCTGAGCCCAGCAGTGAGGGGATTGGTTTATTCTCTCTCTGCCCTGAGGAGGGACTCTAGCCTAGCCTGGGTCAGGGGCTGACCCTCATGCCACCACTGGCTTGGCTGTGAAGAGATCTAATGAGCCCTCTTAATTCAAGTGTCTGCCACCAGGCCAATCAGCTATGCTGTGAAAACAGAGTCACATAGTACAGATCTGACAGGTGGGCACCCACCGGGCATAACAGTCCCACTTTCCAGGGTAGAAAGAAGTATTAGAACGTTGGAATTAGAATTACAATAAAAACATAGGCAGCCGCCCCTAGTAGAAATTGCTACATCATAGCTAAATGAGCGTTTTTCAGTCCTTCCCCCAAAACACAGTCCAACAGCTAAGTTCGTGTGCCAAAGCACATGGGAGCATGGCTGAGCCCGCTGGCCTTGCCCTGTCACCCTCCTCAGGCCCCTCAGCTGCTCCTTCTGCTGCACTTCTAAGGCCTTAGCCCCTGTCACCTCTCCCGAGCTCCTGTGAGTGTCTACTCACACACCACCCTCTGTGTTTCCCTCCCTCTCACCATCCCACTTCGGAGTTGTTCTTTTTTGTGATTATGCCCCAAGGGAAAGCCTTGAATTCACCTCCCCGAGAAGGGAAAATGCATGCAGATGTAAATATACATGTGCCCCACTGAGGCTTAAGGAGCCCGGTATTTAAGGAAGAATATTTTTTTCCAAGACCAGGTGAAAGGGTTAGGGGAAGAAGCATTCGCGTCACAGTCTTCCCAAAAGCGTCTGCATCCCTCTCTGGGTGAACCCAGAGTATTGTCCCGCTCCCAGACATATGGGCCAGTGTGTGTGAGCTCATGTGTGAGCCAGCACGGCACACTAACCTCACGGCTGGCTCGGAAGCAAGTGAGACGGGATTGCACCAGCCCCTTCTCACTCACTCCCCATCCAAGCCAGGATCCAGACCTTCTGCCTCTGGATTGCGTCTGAATTTGGTTTTATGCACGCACCCTTGTTGTTCTCTAAGACTTGGGAGCAGCCCTGACGCCAAGTGTGTGGCGATGCTCTGTTCCTGCCCCCTTTGTTCCAAGACCAAAGGCTCCAGGCGCTGCAGCTGTGAGCACGCTGCTGGGCAACCCTGCCGGTGCCGAGTTGCAGGGGTCTACAGACAGGCATCTTGAGTTCATTGTCTCCTTCCAACACTCATTGGGCCTGAGGACAAGGCCAGAGCAACACCATGTAGCTATCTACATTTTGTCCACACCACGCCTGTGTTTGTAACTGCTTTTATTTTTTTTTTCCTTTTTGGTATGTGGGTAGTTCCCTGGCTGGGAATCGAACCCAGGCCGCAGTGCTGACAGCACCGAAGCCTTAAGCCACTACACCACCAGGGAACTCCGCAACTGCTTTTAGATGTCGACGTTTATGTTGTACAAATCTTTGAATTCCCTGTAAGTGGCACTTATAAGGGAGACTTAAAACAGTAAAGCTCACTCGCTAATGTGGAAATAAAAAAGACTTTAGTTCTTATTCACCCTCTTGCCACTTTGGTTATGATCTTTCCCTCTCTAATTTCAGCCTTTATACAGACATTCCCAAGCTAGCCAAGCACATGACAGCAACACCATGGGGACTCAACAGCAAAGATGCATAAAACCTCAGATGGGGGAAACATCGAGTTTCCTCCTGGACCTCTCTGGGCACTAGGTAGTAAGAAAGAAAGAGAAGCAGCTGCCCCTGCCAAAGAGGAAGGAAAACCCCAGCTCCAAAGTATGGTCTTGCCCTCCACCGCTGGCCTCCAGTCCTATCTCTACTGGGGACATTCAGCATGCAGAGACCAGGAAAAAGGAAAGCCATCGGTGGCGGGGTTGGCGGGGGGATGTCCAGGCCTTAGGCACAAGGGCTCAGACGCAGAGGAAGCAGCACCAGGACCACTGGGGCAGGGGGCTGGTAGAGGGACAGGAGGGGCAGTGCCTCGAGCTGGATTGCTGAAGCAGCAGACGGCAGGGCCAGGGTCGTAGTAGGAGCAGATTCGGGGGCCCATGCCAGAAGATGGGGCTTGGAAGAGGCACATTTGCAGTGGGGATAGAAACTCTTCTCTCCTTTTACTCCGAGTTGTTGCTACTCACTTCCCTGATTGACAAGGCCTAGGACTGCTTATATACTGTTTTTGCTCATTCATCATTTTCAACTCTGAATAAGAATAAACAGAAATCCATATTTTTCAGCTGTTTATCACAGAACTGAAATGCAAAATGGAAAATATGAACCTGGCAAAGTGAAGCTGGGTCCCCAATACCATTGTCCTCTAAAACACATAGTATGCCTTCACCATTCCAAGCCCTCAGGCACTATCATTTCTCTGTGCCTTTTACCTTAGCCCCTTGACAAACTCTTACTCATTTTTTAAGACCTAGATGAAGTGTCACCTCTCCTAGGAATAGCGACCTCTTCCCACTAGACTAATTGCTTATCATCTGGTCCCCATAGGGACCTAGGCACGCCCTAAAAGATCTTTTATTTTTCTTTACCGTATATTTTTTGTTGTTTCTAATACCTCCATGTAACTGTGTGTAGTGAAGAGGGTGGGGGACAACCCAGTGCCTAGCACTACCCACTACTCCTAAAATAGTGTAAGTCCTCAAAATACATGTTGATTGCAAAAATGAACCAAGGAATGCAATCAACAGAGTAAACACGGGTGCAATTCCACTCTATACTTCAGACCTTCAGTATTGGAAAGTACAAGATGAAACAAAGTTCTCTGCCTTCCCCAACTTCAGTATTTTCTCCACCTCTCAGAATGAACAATTTTTTTTTTCCTTTTTTTTGGTATGTGGGTAGCTCCCTGGCTGGGAATCGAACCCAGGCCGCAGCGCTGACAGCACCAGCGCCGAAGCCTTAAGCCGCTACACCATCAGGGAACTCCCAGAATGAACAATCTTAAAATACTATAATACCCTTTTCCAAATTCATTTGTCAAATACAACTTCAAGACTCCTCACTGGCTTTTATCTCCAATATCTTAGTTAAAAGTAGTATGTTTGACAGTCAGAGCAATAGTGTGGGGCAGACAGGAAAACAAATGGCACAATATAGCTATTGGTCAGATCGCCTGGCTACATAAGTCTCTTTAGCTGTTAATGGAACTGTGTCAACTCTAATCCTGTTCACCAGAGGTCAAGGTCTATCAGCAGAATTCTTTCTAGAACTGAAAGAATGGTGGTGCTGCTTTGCACAAAGTTGTCACTAGAAAATTGATTCTATAACCATACGTAACCAGGTAAATGAGGCAGACCAGGAGAAAATGCTGGGGGTGCTGTCACATGCCAGTCTTCAAGCAGCAAGAACCCCAACAAAGGGATTAATTCAGGAACCATAGGATCTTGACATATATTTCTCAGTTATACAACATCTAGAACAGGGGTCCCCCAACCCCTGGGCCATAAACCACTACCAGTCCGTGGCCTGTTGGGAACTGGGCCACACAGCAGGAGGTGAGTGGCAGGCAAGCAAGTGAAGCCTCATCTGTATTTACAACTGCTCCCCATCACTCAGATTACTGGCAATAGATTCTCATAGGAGGGGCTGCAAACACAGATTAACATCAGCAGAGGGGTTTGACTGCACAGAGACCGTAACAAATCAATTGCTTGCAGGTTCACATCAAAACCCTATCAGTGAGTGCCAAGTGACAATTAAGCTGCATCTGGTGGTAGGCTTTATAGTGGCAAGTGAGTTGTGTACTTATTTCATTATATATTACAATGTTATAAAATTAATAATAAAGTGCACAATAAATGTAACGCACTTGAATCATCCTGACACTCCCCACCCCACATCTGTGGAAAAATTGTCTTCCTCAAAACCAGTCCCTGGTGCCAAAAAGGTTGGGGACCACTGATCTAGAATATTTAATTCATGACTGTCAGTTGAGAGAGTTATGTTGCACCAAACTCTTATATTTTTTATTAAATTTACTGGGGTGACCTTGGTTTGTAAAATTACATAGGTCCCAGGTGAACAATTCTACAGTGCATCGTCTATGCGTTGCATTGCCTGCTCACCACCCAGTCAGTTCTCCTTCCATCACCATATATTTAACGTGCCCTCTCTCATCCCCTACACCCCTCCCCCTTTACCCTCTGGTAACCACTAAACTATTGACCAAACTCTTTTAATTGCAAGAAACAGAAACTCACCTCAAAATACCTTAGGCCAAAAAGGGAATATACTTGTATATAGTCATGAAATCAAACCAAGATTGGCTTCAGGGACTGATACGTGTCAGATCTTGCTCTCCTCCTTTCTCAGTTCGGATTCTGTGTTAGTTCATTTTCTTCTGCAGAAAGACTTTTTCCAAGCCATGGAAATGTTGGCTTGCCCATCTTTGCCAACATAGCAATTAGAACACCTGCAAGGTCCCAGAAAAAATTCCATTTGGCTCAGCCTGGATCACATAGGTGCCCCTATATTCAAGGGAGTGGTCTCCATTATCAGAAACATGGGGGAGCACAGGCATGATCACTAGACAAATCTTTGCCAACCAGGTGATTTGCCCAATTTATATTGACAGCATATGTTAATAACTTCAGATATTTTTAAAGTTTGTTTTTTCTGATTACAAATAAAGGTGCATTGTTTAAAATGTAGAAAATTCAGAAAAGAAAAAGGAGTAGGCAATATCCTATAATCCACCACTCAAATGACAGCCATTGTTAGCATTCTTTTTTTAAAGTTCTTAGTTTATTAGTCCTCTCGTGAAAAATATGCTTGATCACCCGTCACTGACGAATCTTTACTCCTTCTGTTGTCCAATCTCCAGCTCACTGCTAGACACTTCATTTCTTTTTGCCGGCACCAACATTGGCCTTTGCAGTCCCCCTGACTTTCTTCATTCTGTTCTTGCATTCCTTTCGCTGTTTTCTTGAGGTCTTTTTCTTCTCATACAGGCCATGTCTTGCGAGTCTATGTTTGGGTTCATTTTTCTTTGCATAATCCAAGGAATCATAAATCATGCCAAAGCCAGTTGTCTTGCCACCACCAAAATGGGTTCTGAATCCAAACACAAACACATTTTGGCTAGTTTTTCCTGAATTTCTGTCTTGGGTACTGTTGCCTTCCCAGGGTGAAGGACATCGCTGACCATTTGTTTCCGTTGAAGTAGTCTATTGGTCATGAACTTCCTGGTCCGGATAGTTTCTGTGTCATTCATGATGGCAGACAACCCTCAAGCAGGCAGGGAGGAAAAGGGAGCCACTAGCATTGTTTTAATGTTTTAAAAAAGAAAAAATCTTGCATATACAATTCTGCTTACTTTTTCACTTTAACATTATAACACATGCATTCCTCCAAGTCATAAAAACTCCTGAAATATTGCTTTGAACAGCTGCTACACAGTGTACTCTGAAAACATTTTACCCATTTTATTCAGAAGGAAAGAAGGCAGTGGAGATGGCATTAGTCTAACATGCACATTTGTCCTCAGGCATTTTCAGTTCAGAGGACTAGATTCCAGCTTCAGAGGGGAGGTCATCAGACTTGAATTTCCCTCCCCTATTTCTTGCATTTCTCCAAACAACTTGCAAACGTGTCTCATCCACAGTCATTCTTCCTCTGCTCCAGACTGAGGACTTGCTATGAATTTGGCTAATGGTTCAGCCATACTTTAGATTTGAATTCTAACGCTATGTAACTATGTAATCTGGGAAATTTGTTATACTGCTCTAAATAAGTGGTCCCCAGCCTTTTTGGCACCAGGGACTGGGACTGGTTTCAAGACAATTTTCCACAGAGAGTAGTGGGGAGGGAGGAAATGGTTTCAGGATGATTCAAGTGTATTACATTTATTGTGCACTTTATTTCTATTATCATTACATTGTAATATATAATGAAACAATTATACAACTCATTTGCCACAATTGTAACTTGCCACTCACTGATAGGGTTTTGATATGAGTCTGCAAGCCACTGATTTATTTGGTGTTTGCACAGTCAAACCTCTCTGCTAATGTTAATCTGTATTTGCAGCGACTACCCAGCACTAGCATCACCACCTCAGCTCCACTTCAGATCATCAGACATCAGATTCTCATAAGGAGCTTGCAACCTAGATCCTTCACATGAGCAGTTAACAATAGGGTTCACGATCCTATGAGGATCTAATGCCACCGCTGATCTGACAGGAGGTGGAGTCCAGGCAGTAATCTGAGTGATGGGGAGCAGCTGTAAATACAGATGAAGTTTCAATTGCTCCCCCACTGCTCGCCTCTTGCTATGTGGCCCGGTTCCTAGGCCAAGGACCACTAGCAGTCCTGGACCAGGGGTTGGGGACCCCTGCTCTCAATATTATGTGCAAAATGGGAATGCTGTCATAGTTCTTATGAGGGTTAAATTACATTATGTATGTAAAACACTTAACCACATAATTGGTGATGAGTGACAGCAAAAACAAAAACCAAAGATTCTCCTCTAGCTATAGCCCTCTCCTTCCTTTTCAGCCATGTTTTTGGAAAATCATTTATACTTGCTGTCTCTATTTGCTCATCTCCCATTTATACCCCAACTTAGTGCAATCTGCCTTTTGTTCTTCCTCTACTGACACTGATCACCAAAGATCTCCTAATGAATTCTAGATGCCTAGATGGAGCTTTGAGTCTCTTCTTAATCTTTTTGGTACATAGTTAATCAATTTCTCCTTCAAAAATTCTCTCTTGGTCTCCATGACACCAGTCTTTCCAATTTTCCTAATTCTCACCCCTTCTTACTCTCCCTTGCTGCCTGTATTCCATCCTTTAATTTATAGTGTCTATTCTCAACTTTCATGTGTCTGGAAAAAGCAGGATCCTTTGCTATAAGATTAGTTGGTATCTGGTTCTCCTACTTACCAAACTGAGTTCCTAAGTTATTTAACTCACCTGAGCCTCCATTCTTTTGTCTGCAAAAAGGTGACTCCTTTCCTGGATGATCATTTTAAATGGAGTCATTGTACAACTGAACTTTTATTTTCCATTGGCAGAACAGATTAATATGCATAAACTGGAATTCTAGGCCTGGAAACCTATTTCATGGCATAATGTCAAAACTCAAGACAAATGATATGCTCTTCAAAATCTTTATTAATCATACAAAGCTAAACAATATGAATTATGATATAAATGTTCCTTTGAGGTATTTTTCTTCACAGGCTGGACTGGCCGAGGTTTCTTAGACTCTTAGTTTAATGAAGTTTGGACAAAACATGCCATCTTTTCCTGGTAAATCTTCCTAGAGCATAGATAGATACTTTTCCTTACTCCAGAGACCTTTTTGAACTGCATTGAAAATTAGGGTCATCTGCCACAAAGAAAAAAAAAATTCAATGATGTTCAGATGAATGCCTCTCAAATTTTTTTTTTTTAATATTTTTATTTTTATTTTTTTTATTTTTTTATTATTTTTATTTTTTTTTTTTGTAGTATGTGGGTAGTTCCCTGACTGGGAATCGAACCCAGGCCGCAGCGTTGACAGCACCAGCGCTGAAGCCTTAAGCCACTTCACCACCAGGGAACTCCCTGCCTCTCAAATTTTTAAAAGCTAAAAGTTATGAGAGGTACAATTTCAATGATGTCTTATTCTTCCATTTTTATAAAAATCAACTTTGCTGAGCCTCTGACAAATTTCTAACAATACAACCGGGTTTGCAGAAGAAAATTCTAGGTGAACTCTGCAATGTCTATCAGTTTCAGTGATGCTTTTACACTGTGATACAAATGCCTTCAAAATAACTGAATGAGGCAGTTTCCTTCAAATTCCTAGTTCCAGGCTTAAGATTTTTACAACATCCAAAATATTTTCAAAATTCTTTTTGATCCATCTTCCTTGTTGCTTTAATTAGCCTTCTAAAATTTCACAAATATAAATACCTTAAGAATGCAATAATTTATTTGATCTGATGGCTATTAGTGAGATGCTCTGTGGAGACAATGGGGAGAACAAAAACTGCTGTCAGGATGCTACCACTTGACTTAGGAGACAGCTTAAAGCAGTACTCAAACCCAACTTGTATCAATTATTTTATTACCATTATTTCTTGACCTCCAGAACAAAGTAGTTAAAATCAAAGCTTGAGAATTGACTGTTCAAAAGACTAAATTAGTTTATTAATTAAAGGGGACTGCTTTGGGTTCTTGGAAAGAGCAAGTTAAAATTAAGTTTCAATGTGCAGTCAACTGCATAATCGGGATTTATTTTTCTTCCATACTAACATCAACTTAGTACAGTAGACTCTCCATTATCAGAACTGAAGCAACTGGCACTCTCAAGCAGCCAGCAAAAAAATCGAATACATTTATCTGGCATGGGTGCCAGTTAACAGAAAGTCTGCTTTCATTTGTCCGGCATCTACCAATCTCCATGGGTACCAGTTAACTGAGTCTACCGTTAGACTCACCGAAGCCTCAAACAGTAATAGGCCTCTGCATTTTTATTAAGTTTCCTGGAAAATCCAATGCTTCAATATTAGCATTTGTTGCTTCAGCCTGATGTTGCTAACTTCTCAGTGTTATAAAAACAAAAATTATTCAATGTGTAGTGTTCTCTAATGAAATTCCTATTCCCTTGTTTCCATTCACAGGGGTTCTAGTTCAGGCCCTCTTTAGTCTTATACTGAGTTATTGTCACTTGAGCCCTCACTGTACCTTGCATTCCTCCAGCATAGCACTTAGCACATTTATTGTGGTTTTGTGTTTACATGGGTCTCCTTTTTAACCTGAGTCTCTAGTGGGCCAAGACCACCAGTAAGATGGTCTTTCCCTCTTTGAAAACCAGATACTCTTCTACTTAATCTAATATTCTTGTTAGTCATTCTTTTTTTTTTAATTTAATTTTATTTTTTGGTATATGGGTAGCTCCCTGACTGGGAATCGAACCCAGGCCGCAGCACTGACAGTGCCAACGCCAAAGCCTTAAGCCACTACACCATCAGGGAACTCCTAATATTCTTAAATAATGTGAAAATTTTACTGCAAATTTTGATTTAAAAAAACCCGATTTTCTTCTTTGAAGCTAGTGCACTAGAAAAATGAACCTAATGACTTGGAGTGATCATAACAAACACCATTTATCACACTTTTATAGTTATCATCCAAAGGTAGGTTATCCTGATCTGCTCCAGCCTATGCAGCTTTTTAGGTTGTCACCTGTACTTATCAGCTTTTGTATCTTTTTTTTTTGTTGTATGTGGGTAGCTCCCTGGCTGGGAATCGAACCCAGGCCGCAGTATTGACAGCGCCAGCACCGAAGCCTTAAGCCACTACACCACCAGGGAACTCCCAGCTTTTGTATCCAATTGACCTGTTGGTACCAATTCCTCTCACACCTCCAAGTTATGCTTTTGACATGCCATAGGCTAGAAAGCTAAAATAACAAAGCTTGTTAGAAATGTTGATGGCAGGAATAGGCCCTAATCAAGAGAAAGAATATACCCATGATCAAAACAACACAAGGATTTTGCAACATCCATATTTGCTCAAAGGCCGTTACTGCTTACTCTGTAGTTCTACTTTAAATCAGAAAAGGATGTCACATAGAATTATCAGTTTCTCTTAAATTTGCACTTTCAATTCTTAAAATCCAACCTAGTTTAGTGAGTTAAAACCCTCCCCACGTTAAAGCTCTTCTGTGATTCAGCTCAAGTTACCAAATTGAGTCATATTACATTTACTTATAAATCTAAAGCTCTTTTAAACTACATTATACTATATTTCTAGCAGATCAAAAGCACAATGCGCAATGTGATGTAAAAATGTTAGTATTTATGACAAATTAAAAATATCCATTGATGAGTAAATTTTTTAAAATCCTGAAATGTAACTAATGTGGACTAAAGGTCATCATGAACTACTTAATGTTCATTCTATCAAGTATGTGCCTTCTGCTTTAGTACTTTAATATATACTATACTGTACTCTAAATTTTATAGTGTAGTAATAATGAAGATAAAATAGCAGAAAACAGGCATCACAAAGATTTAGACAATTAAGCTCAGAGTGACTTTTAATATGCCAATCAATGTTAATAAAACACAAGTCAAAGAGACAAGTGCAAACATGTTTTAAACCAGTATTAATAGGAAAACAAACAATAGACAAAATTCCTTTTCCCCCCTACATCTGTTAGCCAGTATTATTTGTCAAAAGGCTAATTACAGATAAAATGTATTTTGTGAAAAGCTTGGAATAGTCAGAAGTCATTCTGGCATTTCAAACAGCTATGTACAGTATTACCAAGATTAGTTTATATACACAAATATTGAAGAGAAACCAGGCAAAACAGTTAAAAACAGACTAACAATACAATCAAGTACAAAATTCAGGAGGAGGGAGGAAACATTTTTTAAAAAGAGTCTGGGAAGGGCATTATCAGGAAAAATTACAAAACCAGTAATAATTAGACTACATTAATACAGCATTCCAAAGGGTAAAAGGGTGCATTTCTCCAATGCACTAGCTTCAAAGTTTGAAGAAAAAGAAAGGCAAATAGCTGCTTTTCATCAAGAGCAGCTACGTATTTCACATAATTGTTTTCGAAAGAATGCCTATTATCAATGATTGTTTAATGCTACAATTGTACAGCAAAGACAAAACTAAAATAGCAGCAAATTCACAAGGCAATACTTCCATGGAATTGTCATTCCATGGTTCATACAATGCCTACAAAGTGCTCCCAGTTGGATATACAAGTATAATTCACAATAAAGAAAAAAAAAATAAAAAAACTAAGACTGACACACAGGTACATTGAAGGCTGAGTAGTAACTGAGTCTCATACATTTCCCTTTCTGAAGGGAGAATGTTTGTAATAAAGCCCTTGAGTCCTTTTTACAGGTCACTATAGGGAAGGATACCTTTTATCAATGCAACAGCAAACTATAAGCAGCACACCACCATAGTGGTTAACCCTGGAAAGGCTGATTAACATCCAAGAGTGACTGACATCTTACAGAAGACAGACTGGTAAGACTAGATGAAAGACTGATAGAGCACTGGTCAAAATGCAGCTTTTAACTGTAATTCATGAACAAAAGTCCTAAAAAGTATTTCAGTAAAACTACTGAACACGATTTTGAAAAAGTAATTGCAAATTGGATTCTAGCAGTGATTTCAACCTATCTTCCACTTGTCACAGTTTTTTGGGGGGAGGTGGGAAATGAGTAGTAGTTCAGTATATGGTAAGGCTGACAGAGCGGTTCATTTTCTTTCCAATAAGTCGAGATGTTCTATTACTCTGGGTGGTGGACCTAGTGGCCATCCGGTCAGTGAAGAGTGCTCTTTCCTCAGCTGCAGCTTTTGCCATCTGGGCTTTCTTGAGTTCTCTAAGAACATAAAAATCGGAAACAAGACTTTTCACCTATTGTAATAACTCTAGGAAGGGATCTTAAGAGGCCAAACACTACCTATATTATGAGGGTAGATCTTTGCATGTCATTATTCTAAGATGCAATCGAGGCAAGAAAAGTGCAATATGAAACTTTAGCTTCTATTCAAACAACTTAAATTTATGAAATAATTTGACATTGTGCTTTTAGAATTAAAATATACACACTTAGGTACAAGTAATAAAGATTCTAGTAATGACTAGGTTTTAATTTAGAGTAACTTCAAATATAACTGGTTTATAATGAAAATATCTTTATATAACAGATGAAACAAAAATTTTACTTCCTATTTATATGAACAATGATGAATATCAAACTAATGACAAATATACTTATTATATTCTAAGTCCATTTTAATAGGTTAGAATAAAAATGGTAGCAATAAAGCAAACGATTTAGAATTATTATTCCAACCAGTATTCTGAAAATGTCAAAGGTCATTTACATTAAGTATGAGAATCAGCTACTAACCTACTCAGCATTAATTTCATCCTTTCATAAAAATAAGTAGAATGTTTCAAGGAAAACGTTAATTTATTCTGAGCTGCGGCACAAAACAGTGCAGGTTCACTAGCTTTTGCTATGATTTAGGGTTTGGGGATTATCACCACTTGCAAATACATACTAGTCTTAAAAACTTTTAAGTCCATAATTTCAAAGATTAGAAACAACACAAATTTACAGATCAAATACTAATTTAAAGCAGAAATACCCAAGCTCTAACTGCATAAACATGCCAAATCACTATATTCTTCACTGACAGAAGCCTAAATTATCTCTCATTACAATTGGTGAATGAAAACAAACAAGTGAAAACAAAACAAGTAAAAAAACCCTCACTTACTTCTGCAAAAGTGAATTTTTGAACTTTTCAGCATTCAATTCTATTCGTAATTGTTCTGCACTTTTTCTAGAAGCAGACAGCAACACTGAATGCTTTACCAGTGCCATTGCTGAAGGTCTTCTCTCTGGATCTGGATGAATCATAACCTTAAAAAAAGACATAAAGTTAAGGTAAAGATGTGATATAGTAAAATACTGAACCATGTCAATAAAGTGATTCACATATAAAACGCTCACTTTCAGCAGCTCTGCAAATTCCTGGGAAAGCACCTGTGGAACCCGAGGTAATCTACCCTGCCTGATTTCATGCCATTGGTCTCCATTTCTGGGAAGAGGTTCAGCACCCGCAGCACACACCACGGTGAGGGCAAGGGCAAAAATATCCGCTTTTGGTAGATGGGTATAGTTCTGTAAAATTTAAAAAAAATTAAGGAATATAAAAATGGCCAAAATAAAGATTACACCTCAATAACGATTTCAGTGAGAAATATGACTAAATAAAAATGTCCAATGCCACATTTAAGAAGTTCAAGACTTACTCAAAGAACAAGCTAAATTTGGGAAAATTATTCTAATTACAAAGTAATATATACTCTGGGGGGAGCAGTGGTAAAAACATTTCTAAAAGTGAAGGCCTCCTCTATCACTAGCCCAATTCAACTCTCAGAAGAAACTTATCCTTCTAGGGGCATTCATATGAAAACACAAAACATATATACATTGACAAGCTACAAATACACATATAAGGGCTGCCTGCTAAAAGCACAGCCATAAATGCCTCTATTTTTCACATGACATGGCTGGATACTTTGCAGATAGCCCTCATACATATGTAAGATACAAACATGTAAAAAAATGAGGGGAGTTCCTTGGTGGTGTAGTGGCTAGGCTTCGGCGCTGTCAGCGCTGCAGCCTGGGTTTGATTCCCAGCCATGGAAGTACCCACATGAAAAAAAATAAAATAAAATAAAAATAAAAAAAGATCATACAATTTATTTATTTGTTCTATTTTCATTCAAAACTCATATTGAGAAATATTTCATCACTTTTTTGAAACAGTACTATTAACTAGGTACCATAATTTACTTAATCATTTCTATACTGCCAAATTTTCATTTACATTGTACTCAGTCTGTCCATATATGAATATTTCTATAGGAGAGACTCCTACAAATGAAAATTCTGGGTCAAAGGGTACATGATTTCAAAATGTTGACTGTACTAATACTTTGATCTCCAAAAAGACTATGCCATTTTAAAGTTCCACAATATTGCATGAGAACTTTACCACAACTCCACTATTGTTGATTATGAATCTTTTGCTAAATTAAGTACCCCAACTGAGGTTTACACTTATTTTATATTATCATTCTAGTTATTAGCTTAAAAATGTTAATATATCTGCATTTACATTCTATCAACTAATAAATGTTACAAAACAAATGGTATTGTTAAAGGAGAAAAACTACCTCCTGCAAAACTTCATTTGCAAGAAAACGGCTATCACCCTCTTCAACTTGTGGACTAGAGATCCTTGTTACATGTCCAAGATCACCTATAAGTATTGAAAAAAAAATAGTCAAGAATTAAAACACAACAGCCTCTCTTTTTATTTTAGGGTAATAATCTGGTTATCTTTCTTTCTTACCTATTTTAAATATAATTTTGTTGGATACCCAGTCATCTTCATCTCCTTCTTCAGAGGCAGGGATTGAGGTTCGAGATATGAAAATATTACCTGTTGAACAGTTATTTATATAAGTCACACTAACAATTAATAGTATATCCAAAAGTTCACAAACAAGGCCACACATCAGAATCATCCAGAAGGCTTTTAAATGTATATATACAGATTCTCATATGGTCCTCCCCAAACCTGGTGGCAGTAAGATTATCAGGAGATAGGAATTGGGACTTTACTTTCTAAGAATATATTTTCTGGCCTAAGCACTGTTCCTTGAACACGTAGAAACCACTGCATTAGGCCTTTCTCATCTACATATTGATCTTTAGTAGTTTTAATTACTTAGTAACAATACAAAGGGCAACAAGTTATTTGTGATGCTGCCAAAGCATAGATCTCATCTACTGCCACAAAGCTGGTGTGCAGAGAACAGTTACGTAGCTATTGAGTTTGGCTGACCAGTAGCTATATCCCTATGTGGCTGCATGGTCTACTACTTTATTTCTTCAAATTGGGGTAAGCTCATGATTAACTTAAGTTTTAGTGCCAGATTTCACTTGAACAATTTTGTCAATATAGTACTGAATTTAAAAACGTTCAATTCATTGGAGTCATCTTTCCAGTTCTGCTTTATTAACAGGACAAATTATTTTACGGTGGTATTTGTACACTGGAAATTTAAAAACTTTACATGTCTTAATTATTTTCAACTTTTGTACTTACAATTTAAAGGTCTATGTTTGTCTGATGCATACTACAAGATATGACTGAGTATAGCCAAACCTTACTAAGTCACATTCACTGTCATCAGCCCAAATATATTTTTACTTTTTTGAAAATAAAAAAATTTAACAAGCTGTTAAAGTACAGATAAGAACTTCACATACTCATACAATCAAAATAGATTATGTGGAAATCACTTAAATTCCCAAGTTATAAAACAAAACAAAAACTATTAAATCCAACTTAAAAACACCTATCCTAAGATGTTTAACTTGAATCCATCAACCTTTTAGTTATAAATTCAAATTTATAAGAAATACAGGAGAGAAAGGAATAAGCTACATGATGGAAGGAAGCAACCAACAAATCCAGGAGGATGAACATCTTGTAAGACAAGGTCTATATTATTTGTAAAACTAAGGAAAGGTAAACCTTAAATAAAGAAAATGGACATAACCAGATGTAATTCATGGTCCTGAAATGAATACTGGTTTGGACAAATCAACTGTTAAGGACTTGGGTTAACTGGAAATTTTTAAAATATGATCTGGCTATTAGATGAGATAAAAATTTACTGAAATGAAAAAGTAGAGATAGTTGACTTTAGAAAAATGATAAAACAGTGTGTATATGGTCTTTTGATTAAATGAGGAATCTGCACTAAGATGTTATTGTAAGATTCACTTGCATCCTTTTTATAAATGCAAGATAATCATAATGCATGTGCCAATCATGGTATTTTTTAATAGCTGGGCAAAACATCGATAGTGGTCCACTGGTGGACCGCCAAGCAATTTTAGGATGACCACCTGAATTAAGAAAAAAGTGTCTTAGCGGACACATGGTGCCAGAGCCTAAAGGGTAGGCAGCTAAATGTAAAACACATTTTTCACACATACACATAACAGCTGCTAGAGGCGAGAATCAGTTCTTAACAATTGAGGCAGCTGGATGTATACTTGAGCAAACAAAAATAGCTAGTCTAGTGGATCGTGGCACTTGGAGAAAATGAGACCTTGCCCTGAAAAAGTCTGCCCAGGCCTTTACAGGTTAGAAAGACCACCATGTTTGTGAAGTACTTAAGTTTTCAAAGCATTTCCACACTTCAGTTTATTCTAATAACCCTGTTAGCAGCACTGACATTATAAATGTAGTTCCAAGATTAACAGAAGAGTGGGTATTTAATTTTTTTTAGTATGGCTTATCTATATTTTAAAATATTTTTAACATGTACTCATTACTGCTTCTGTAATAAAATTGTTTCAATTTAAGCTAAAATTTAAGCCCACCCCTTGATTAGTAGCCCATAGGCTGAAATCTCCTAAGCCTTTGAAAGAATACTCAGATATTGTTCTGAGCCACAGTATGGTCAAGTCTGTCTGTCTCTCTGTCTCTGTCTCTCTTGCTGTGTGTGTGTGTGTGTGTGTGTGTGTGTGTGTGGAGAGAGAGAGAGAGAGAGAGAGAGAGAGAGTCTATTTTTAGCTTAAAAATAGCCTAACAATACAGAGAAAAAAAAAAACCTAAAACCACTCTATTCCTACACTCTCCAATCCTGACTCACTTGCAATCTTTTTTATAGTTATAATCATAATACACGTTATTTTGTTTTGAGTCATACATTAATTATGCTATTTCTTTTGCAACTAGAAATACGTTTGTATAGCACTTTTCAAAACATTTTTACAATTATCATTTTATTCTAATAACCCGGACAGCAGCACCAGCATTTATTTATAATTATGATTCTACAGCCTAGTAGAAGACACGGGCTTTAACACAGGTTCCCACTATGAGACTATGTGGTTTGCACAAAATGCTTCAAATTTCTTCCAGCTTAATGAGTTCATTAAATAAAATCTTTTGGGATAACGAGACAAATGAAAATCATAAAACAATACTAAAAAGATCAGCCAGGTCTTTCAAACCAACAATGAAAAAAATAATAAAATGTTATGTTTTCATATTGTTTAAATCAACAATATCATTATTCTATAATACTAAAATCACAGGTCAGAAAATTTGTAGTACTTACTAGGCTTTATATCCATGTGAACCAAAGACATTGAATGAATATACCTCAAGCCCCGCCCAACTTGCAAAAGGAGATCCTTCAACTCTGCTTCGGTAAAGTAACTCATGCTTCTGTAGTTTTTACTTATGGCATCAGCTAAACTCCCACCTAACAAACACACAAAAAAATTAGCATTTTCTTCTTTCAGAAATATTCTTATTTTTCTTCCTTCCATCTTTCTGAATGACCAGACTTAACCAAGAAAGTAACATTTTATATGACTTATTCCCTCAACCTACTTGTGAAATCCAAATTTTATTCTTTCAATAGGTAATACTACACTCACACACAGGTACAAAACAATGTAGTTTTTGTCTCATTCATATACTCCAGCAACCCACCAGGTTTCTTTTCCCCAGAGTAAACCAATGTTATCTGTTTCTTTCTTTCTTTCTTTCTTTTTTGTTTTGTTTTTTTGCTTTTTGGTATGTGGGTAGCTCCGACTGGGAATCGAATCCAGAACGCAGCACTGGCAGCACCAGCGCCGAAGCCTTAAGCCACTATACCACCAGGGAACTCCCCGTTATCTGTTTCTTATGCATTCTTTTCAACTCCTTTTAAGAGAAATAA
This sequence comes from Lyroderma lyra, assembly GCA_004026885.1. Lineage (NCBI taxonomy): Eukaryota > Metazoa > Chordata > Mammalia > Chiroptera > Megadermatidae > Lyroderma > Lyroderma lyra. Next base: position 454,964 of record PVJL010000284.1, read on the forward strand.
CGTATTTTCATTTTCTTGAAGATTATTCTTTACCAATACATAAAAACTACTCTTTTCTTTCTAGTGTCTCAACAGAATTCCACTGTATAATTGAATGGTAATGCATTAACCAATCTCTTAATTGAGGGACATTTTAAAATAATTTCCAAGCCTTTGCTACTATATATACTACAGTCTAAGGAATAACTTTGTACATTAGTCATTCCACATATATTTAGTATAACTTCTAGAAACACAATGCTGGGTGTCAAAATGTACATACAATGTAATATATGAATGCATAGTGTGTGTGTGTGTGTGTGTGTGTGTGTGTGTGTGAGAGAGAGATACTATTTTATTACACATAGAACAAGTTTCTCTAACTGACAGGGCCATTTCTCCTCAGTTTATCCTCTGCAAAGGAGCTTAGGATTGGCATTCACACCATCAGTAGCAAGATATGATTGCCTCTGAAAGTTCACAAAGAAATAACAGTACACTCAGTTTCTGATTTCAAAATGGTTAGTACTGAAACTCTAGTCACAAAGTCTACATGAATCTGGGGCAATTTATACTCCCATGATTAATATATGAGAATACCTGTTTTCCCACCCCTTGACAAGTGTAGACATTTTATATGTAAAAATCAATCTTAGCAGTTTTAACTTATACTACTCTTACAATGAACGAGAATAAAACCTGCTTTTATGGAATGAGCCAAATCAGCTAATTTGTTTATACTTTTGTAAGTTTATGCTTACAAGTTTTGTTAAAAACTTTGTAAGTTTATAACTTTATCTCAGAGGAAATGAGGAGTTATGTTAAAAAAAAAAAAGTCTATAACAAACCACTTCTGTTCAAAGCAGCACTGTCTTAACTTTTGGCTTCCCTGGGCCACATTAGAAGAATTATCTTGGGACATACATAAAAAACACTAGCAATAGCTGAGATAAAAAAAAAAGGATGCAAAAAAAATTCAAAATGTTTTCAGAATTTGTGTTGGGCCACAGGTTGGACACGCCTGGTTTAAAGCTTAGTTAGGAATAAAAGCAGGAAGGTCAATGAAATTAGTCAGGAAAAAAGGAGGTCCTATAATTTGAAAAATGCAGAGTAACAAATTGTAAAATGTGTTTTTAAAATAAAAATAAATCACACACCTGGATATCTTAGGCTTAAGTCCATTCTCCATACGTGTAGAAATCTTTAACTGGGGGCAGGGTGTGGGGCGGGGAGGAGAAGAGGGCTCTAGAAGGGAGTAGAGGTCAATAAGCCTGGGCTTCAAGTCCTAGATCAAGTTTATTAAGAAAAGAATATGGCTGCTTTTTAGTGGATCTAGCAACTATAGCTGAGCCTACCTATCTCATTGCTGAAAGGGCAAGAGAGGTGAGAAGAGCAAAACATTCATCTGATTATCAGGTTCTCTTCCCTTAGCCATCAACATTTTTCTACACTTGTTTATCTGGGGTAGAAATTTCAGTCTATCACCAAATCAAAACTTAAAGATTTAAAATGCAAATGACTAAGATCATAAGGAAACTTAAGTCACTGGTAAAGGATATTAGTTAATCAATAATAAAATAAAATGACAACTCAATGAGAAATCAGGTATGTGACATTTAGCTTTTACTTGTTTTTTTAAATACGGAAAACTTGTAACCACTTACCTATTTGTAAGCTATGAAGTGGCTGGTCTCATTTAAGGAAAAAAAGAGAATCAACAAAAATAATATAAAAATAAATCTTAGCTATCACCTCAAGTGTTCACTAAATTCTAAATTCTCTAATATTTACAGAAGTATACAAAAATAAAAATCTATTATAAAAGAGCTATCTGGAAAAAATCCAGCTATAAATCCCTCTATTTTTCATATTATATTATACAGCCCCCATGTATAAAGATTTGGGTGTTTAATAACAGATGTCTGTAAGAATCAGAATTGAGACCAGGATTTTGGTAAAAGTTTAACAAAAAATGAAGGATTAAAGTTGGTCCGTGAAGGACTTGCTAAAATTGAAAGCTATACACAGATCCAAAGTTAAACCTCTACACATGCTTATTTTCCTTGTCAAATGCCTTAAACAAATGGCTGAATTTAGATCAATGGAGAGTCACTGCCATTTTTATTAGTAACCAACATTAGTTTTAGCAGTTCATAAAATGAAATGGGAGGCTAGATATAGGGAGCCTGCATTATTAACTATTATATCACACACATACTATGCTAGGTGCTATAAACAATAGCAAAATACGAGGTGGGACAAATTTTGTGAACTCATCCTAGAAATGCTACAAACAACTTGGTAAGGTTTCAATTTGCCAAGGTTATGACACGTTACTGAGTTGTTTACAGTGCTGCCAATGCGATCACATGGTGGCAGTTCACAAACTTAACTGTCAGATTTTGGGTACCACGAAAGCTCTGAGAGCCATACTACAAAGAGAGTTCCAGAACTGCTTTGAAGGGTAGACTAGGTAGGTGCTAGTGTTGGTGCATAGCTTCCCAAGGTGAGTACTCTGAAGGTGACTGCAGTGATACTCAGTAATGAGGTACGTAGCACTTTCTCTGGAATGACTTCACAAAGTTAAGTGTCCAACCTTGTATATATGGCAAGACCAGTATCCTCTCAAGATGTTTAACTTAAGTAACTGGCATATGAATAATTTGCACTGTTCTACTATGGACATAGAAGGGACAAGGTTTCCACTCTATATTTAACATCCAGGTAGGCATTACTTGCACTTGAAATTCATGTTAGGCTTCTGATCTTTGAAATTATAAGAGATAAAAGAGACATAAAATTAGAGCAAGACTTGAGATAACAGCAAGTATTTCCTCAATGTTCATTCGAGCTTACAAATTTACAAGGGAACCATGACATGACTCACCATTACAATATTCATTCTGTATAAGCATATGATCATCTTCTGCCCATGCAGAGAAATAGCGAACTACATGAGAATGTTGTCCAAGCACCGCATGAGCATATACTTCTCTCAAAGCGTTTTGCCTAGGAAAAATTTAAGATTAATAAATTGTTTTTATACAAGCCTAAACTGAATTAACTTATCTGAAACTTCATAAAGAAACTTGACTCTATATCTGTCATTATGCTGAAAAACTTAAGAAAGGGAGTTAAGATTCTGTGCCAGGGAAGCCAAATATACAGTGATGGAAAGAGAACTTGCACTGGGTGGTGAACATACAATGCAACACAAAGACAATGCACTATAGAATTGTACACCTGGAGCCTATGTCATTCTTGCTAACTAATGTTACCCCGATAAGTCTAACCAAAAAAAAAAAGATTCTGTGCCAGATTTTTCCAAAGTCTTTCCATTAAAGAATGTCAGCTAGAAAGAAGGAATCTTACTAGACTTAGAAATCAGGAAATTGGGGGTTCCCTGGTGGTGTAGTGGCTAGGCTTCAGCGCTCTCAATGCCGCAGCCTGGGTTCAATTCCCAGCCAAGGAACTACCCCCCCACCCCACCCCCCCAAAAAAATCAGGAAAGATTAAACTCCAGTTTACTGTGAATTCATGGATGCTACTAGAAATTAGAAATTTAAGTTAGGTTCCAGAGTCAGACTACTCCTATTATTTTACCAAGTCCAATAAGAAGCAATGACACAAAATAAAAAGGATCTGATTAAATCATTATTGTCTCAATACAGAATTAATTCAATGCCTGATCGCCTAAAACCTTAATGTTTATAATATCGTGGGAACAAAAGAACAAAACACAATTTTAAATACATACTCATCAACAGAGCCAGCCAATGGCTTTTTTGAACGCTTAATGGCATAAATGCATCCATCCAGCCTCTTCACACACTTAAACACAGAACCAAATTCTCCAGAGCCAATTTTCTCTAGCTCGTGAAATTCTGTTGTATACCGTGACTTCATATTGCTTTCAGTAATTGTAATTCTCTGTAATAAAAAGTGTATCCATATACATATATGAATATATAAAAATTATTTTTTGCTACGGTGTTAACACTATGAGTGAAATTTAAAAATCATTATATCATGTGTTTTAATGCTTATTTAACATTATTTTAAGAAATATATAGTAACTTGTTAAAAAAGTAGAAAATCAAATTTCAGAAACAATAAAAAGAAAATTAGAAAGTCTTTACTTTAGCAGGTCTTGTTTCATCTTCAAATTCATAATCACTGGCTTCCATGTCTTCACCACAGGAACTAAAAAATATAATTTATTTTTTCCATAAACATATCTGAAAGACACATCAACTAAAGATCCAAAGTTTTATCTGATAGGTGTACAGTGAAATGAAATTTTAATAAACAGAAAAGCATTTAATTTTGTAATCACAAGATACAGTTCAGCTGATGAAAATGTTGTCCCTGCTGAGATGCTCATCAACCAGAAGCCACCACGACCACAGATTTCAAAATTAAAGCCTTTCTAAATCAGCTTTCTCTCTCTGCCCTGCCTCACTTTTGACACCAGCAGATTTTCTTCAAGCTTTCTAGGCTTTTCATTTCTTCCTTTCTCACACCACTCCTTTTCCACAGGAGATTAATTAGTTCCCACCTATCTCTGTTGAGACTTAGGTGCTAGTAATAGAGAAAAACTTCAGAGTATAAACTTCCATGTCATTCAGTTCAAATTAAATTTTGTTAAGTGTACCAAACCAATCTTGGATGGTTGGGGAACCAAAATACTGAATAATAACTAACTTACTCATTCCAGTATGTTCTTTTTCTTCTTCGACACTGTCCTGAGGAATGAAGTAGCACAGAATCTGGAGTAAAAGGATTAATATTCACTTGAGGAGTCTGTCGAATGTCAAATTCCCTTTTTCCTGATTTTTCTGTATCCATGAATAGAGAACCACCTCGGAGTTTAACAGAGCTGGAATCGATTCCTCGAGCTTTGGAGAGTAAACTCTAGAAGAAAAATAACTCCTTAGGATCCAAGTCCCACAGACAACCTTCCCAACCTAACCTTCAACAAGCCCTTCACATGGCTGAACCCTGTAGGTCAAACAACACACAGGCCTTTGTTATAGGATTTCAAGCAAAATAAACAGTGGTTAACTTAGGAGTCTGAAGCTGGATACTAATCACCTTTTCTGAAAAAGATAGCCAAGAAAAATAGGTCTCTAGCCCTAAAAACAGTACCAATGCATATTAAAATCAAGTTCGTTCTAGAGGTTCAGAGTTAACAGACCCTTTCAATCCACCTAAAAATAGGTCAGGGAGTCCCTATAAAAAACTCTTCTCCCCTCCCCACCGCTAAACAGAACTTGGAAAACCACCTCTGCTGGGCTCCTGCCCTCACTTCCAGAGGGATCATGCCTTGGGCAAGTCTGTTAATTACAGTAACCCTGAAAAGCAAACATCTTTCAGAGGTTTATGACTAAAAGTACTGAAACTGACTCAATAAAAAAGGTACATTTTCCCTATTAATCACAAATGCCATACCTGTCTGAATTTCGGGAAGTGTCCATTTTAAGACTGGTTACTTTTGAAGTTCTAGAAGTGGTAATCAGCATACTCTCTTGATACTTAACAGGTCCTGAACACCTACATCTTTATGATACATTATCAACAATACGAACGCAAAAGGGGCCAAGCAAGCATCCCATTGCTGTTTTTAACAGCTGGATGTTCCTAATCACACTTAGGCTGACCAAACTTGGGAACTACAAACTCAAGGGTGTAAACGACCAGTAAGCATTATGTCCAGAAATGTTTAAATGCTATCCTGAGTTATTAATAAGTTTTTAAGACTGTAAATGCGTGGAAGGCCAGCCTTTTCTCCCCAGTAGTAGCACAATCTTCCTCCCTACCTCAACTTCCCCATATAAGGCCACATGACACGAAACGATAAGTGCATGAAAATTATTTTAACCCAAGTCCTGCGTGCGCAGCCCAAATTACAGGAACGATCACTGAGTTTAAAAGGCACCATATGGCTGCGGTGCTCGGCAGTGTCAGGTGGCGGGGCCAGCACCACTCCAGCATCTTTCCAAACCACACTCGGGGCTGACCCTCTCGGGACTGCCCCCCACTAGGCGGGCGTTCAGTAGTCAGCCACCTGGACGGCCCTGATCAGCCCCTTTGAAAGATGAAGACGTTCCAGACGAGGGCCATTGTTCAGTTACATAATCCTAACGGAAAATTTCTGGGCAGGGCCAAAAAGAGGGGCTGCCAACTTTTTGTTGCAGCTTCAGAGAGCGAACGGGGGTGCGGCCGGGCGGTTATGTAACCCAACCCAGGCAGCGTCCGCTCCCGACACCTCTGCCTTTTTAAAAGGCTGGACGGGCATGGGGCACCCGAGCCCCGGAGTCCTCTCTCACCTTGGGAGTGTGCGGCGTGTCGAAGAGCCGCAGCTTGCGAAAGGTCTTGTGCGGCGGGGTGCCAGGGTGGTCCGGCAGCGGAGAGCAAGGGCCCTCGCCAGTCCTGCGCGCCCCGCAAGCTCGCGGGGACGCGTCCCCTAGGCCGCCGCAGCGCACCGGCGAGAACGAGCTGCCCAGGAAGTAGGCGGCCGCCGGCGACTTGACCGGTGATGAGGAGCCGAAGCCCTCCTCCTCCCACGAGTCCCCTTCCGTCCCGCCGACCGCCGCATCCGCACCCGGGCTGGCGCCCTGCAGCAGCATGTCCTCCTCCAGCTCCCCGGGGCTGCCGGGGGCAGGGACGGGCGAGCGGCAGCGCTCGGTCCCGGGCTCTGTGGGGCTCCGCGCGGGCGGCAGCGGCGAGTCCGGCTCCTGAAAGGCCGAGTCTTCCCCGGTGCTGTGCCCGCTGCCCTCCTCCTCTTCTTCCTCCTCCTCCTCCTCACAGTCGCTGCAGGGCGAGAAGATCAGCTTCTGTCGCAATGTGCAGGAGGCCCCAGCGCGGCGGGGCGGCGGCGGCTGCTGCCGGCTCAAAAAGCTCATCGCGCTCCTTGGGCCGGTGCAGAGGACCGGAGAGCCAGGAACCACGGAGTCCAGGACACAGCCGGCTCAGGGGGCGGGTCCGCCACGTGCGACTGGGCGCGTCTGGTGGCCGCCGCGGCGAGTCTGCGTGGCGGCGGGCTAAGACTCCGGAGCGCTTGGGTCGGCGGGCGGCGGCGGTGGCGGCGACGCGGACCGTCCGGGAGAGGCGGGGCGGCCTGTGAGCCGAGGCTGAGGGCTCCGCAGGTCCAGCCGCGAGTTCGGGCTCCGCGGCTTCCCGCGACCGTTAACCACGTGAGCGTCTAGCCCACCAATCCCCGCCCAGACCCGGGTTTGAAAAAAAAGGAAGGCGCGACGTAGCTCACGGGGGCGGGATTAGTTACGTGATTTTGGCGCGAACCCGCTGGCTCCGCCCCCACTCTAGGCGCAGAGTAGGCCTCGGTGGGCACGGCGCCGCGGGCCTATGAGTGAGCGAGACTCCCGGGAGCCTGGCTCGGCGCCGAGCTGGGGAGCCAAGGCGGCGCCTCTGGGAGGGGGCGAAGGGAGTTGTGCTCCACTAGGCGGGGCAAAACGGCCTCCTGGACTCGCCCTCCAGCCCCACCTCCAGGGTTCCAGGGTATGAACTGGGACTGAAGGCTGAGAAGAGCCTCAGGTCCCTGCAGGTCAGAGAAAGCGCGGAACCGCCGTGGCCCTCGGGCGCTTCCCGGGGAGACTGGCCTCCGGTCCTGCGTCCCTTTGGAGCCGCCGGTTGTTGAGGGTGTGGCTGTGGACAGTCACGTTCCTGGATCGTTGTCTGAGCCGGAAATGTTTACTCCGGCTTCAGGACCTTGCCTAACAGTGTGAGCACCGATATTAGCCAGAAGACGAACGAACGAGTTCTCAAGGCGGTGGGGGCGGCCTCTGGAACCTCAGATTTCCCCCAACGTGGCTGTTAGGGTGGGGTATGTCTGCAGCGAGGTGAGCTCCCCGAGGGGGTGGTCATTCCCGCAATCTGTCCCGGACTTGGCCAGAGTAAGAATAAACACCACAATTGGCCCTAGCACAAAACCATGTGCCCACCTCGCGACCACGGTGTTTGTATTTGTCAGCACGTGGGCAAATATTGTCAAAACGGATTGGCCCAGCTCACTGCAAACTTAAACGCAGCTTGAGAAGAGAATCCTTTGGTACTCCATCAAATTGTGATTTAATCCGTCACTTATTGTCCACTTGGAATTTTTCAGTTGTAAATAACCCCATAGTTAATACTCTTGTCAAGTTTTTTCTGTGATGTGCGTGTGTTTTATTATTCCGTAGGACATATTCCTATAAGTGAGACTTACTGGGTCAAAGGATATAAACTACCTAACTGCCCTCTAGAAAAAAACAAAGTTTAGTGTAGTTTTGTTTTGATTGATATTGGGCAGATTTCATGAGCTTACTGGCCATTTACATTTCTAGTGTCTGTTTTTCTTGTAGCAGTTTATGAATAGTAACACTGCCATATATGTCGTTTTAACACTTTAAAGGCTAAACTCAAGCTGGATTTTAAACGTCTTAGTACTTGTCATATGTGGCATTCTCTGAAGATGAACTGAAGGGTAAACTGTCGTCTACCTACATATGCTAACCTTTGTATAAATATCTTTTTTGCATGTGAATCCAAATTTAATTTTAAGCTCTTGAAAGACAGGAAATCTACCTGTGTGTTTCAAGGCGCATTCTCTGATACATGGCGCAAAGCCACGGAGTGGTGGTTAGCACCCTGCCTCCGATGCCTCCTCTCCTTCACTCCTAATGACAAATACATTTTTTGATATGGATAGTTGACATTTTCCCAATTTCATGTGTAGTGTAAATAAAAATAACTTTAGAAAACTTGTACTCTTTATTAATCTGTAATATGAGTTGTATGTAAAAATAATGTGCTTGCTTGCTAAGTAAAGGGGAACTTGAAAGCCCCATAGGTGACCTTTTTCCCACCAGATTGTTGCTCCTAAGGCACTCCTATATAGGAATTCTTTATTCTCTGTTACTCTCCATGCTTGCTCCCCTCTTCTCCCCCTTCACTCTTTCACAACACCCTACTTTCTATCTGTCAAGAGTGTTATTACTATCCCCTGCTAGAAAATGAAATCCCTGAGTGTAGGGGCCTCTTCTATTTGTTTATTGCATATTCTGATGTGGCTTAGATGCTCAGTATCTTCTTAGTGATAATTGAGCTTTACTTAGTATTTGTTGATTGGTTTATTTTTCTCAATATAAATTCAAAAAGTACAGGAGTCTCCCACCTACCCCTTTAGCCCCCAACCCAAGTCTCCTTCCTGGAGGTAAACACTTAACATTTTTTGTTTTTCTTAACTGAATTTGGCCACCTGTCTTACTCCCTACACTGGGAAGTCCTTGAAGTAGGCTGGGGCAAAAGGGCCTGCGTTTTGGGTGGGCAGGGAAACATTCTGGGTTCACAGCCCCAGTACTTAGAATTCTTGGCACCCAAGTCCTCACACAGAGTGAGAGATGAAAATTCCCAACAAATAATATGGAATGACTGGAGGAAAGGAATTTCTTTAAAAGTTGAAAACAAGACACAGAGTAAGAACCATTTCCTCTATAAAGCCCGTCCTTGACTTTGTCCACTTCAAGGTAAGAGATATTTCATACATGAACTAGGTAACATACCCAGCAAGGACTAGGAAGTACTTTTTACTTGTCTGGCTCAGCTAGGACTGAGATCAGTTTTATTTGTCTTTAGAGTTTGAATAACCCACAGTGTGCCTTGACCCCTGAAAAGGTGCTTAATAAATGTTTCTGGAATAATTAAATACAAATCTTGTATTCTTTAAAACAAAACTGCACAAAATGAGTAAGAAACCCAGGCCCTTTTGTCATGTTAGTCAAATGTCCTCCAGCTGAGAACATGGCACAGTGTTATGGTTTAACTGCGGCAATGTCCTAACTGAAATTCTAAATGATTGTTCTGATTTTTAAAATTTCATGCTTTCTCTGAGTACAGCACTCACTGTACTGGAGAGACGGGGTTACACCCAGCTTCCCCAGGGCATATCTAATTCAAATTTCCTGTTCTTTCCCTACCCAGTGTCATTTCTAACTATAATGTTGCTAGGCAACTTTTGCAGAATCCACGAGCTTGTGGTAAAGTTGTAATAACTGAGTAAAAATCTTGCCTCTAAGTGTTGGCAGAACAAACTTAACCTGTTCGTCCTCTTTAAACATATGACTTAACACTTTAATAGCACTATTGTCAGCCCATTCACCTTCCTTAGCAAAATAAGCAAGATTCCTGCCCTATAGATTTGTAATTGAGATTCCTAAATCACCCTCTCAAATACTTTTTATACAAGCACATGAATATATGTACATATTATTATTAACATAAGAATGCACTCTTGAATGGAAGGTCCTTGGGAACTAGGAACTAATTTTTCAGTCTGTAGAAAAGTTTCATAAAACCAGCGAGGCTTTACCTAAAGCTGAATCTTTTTCCTTGTTTAAGCTTTTGATTCTGGAGAAATAACTCCAAATAAGAGCCTCCTACTCCGATAGATTTCTAATTAAGAAAAAAAAAGTCATGTTAGTCAAATGTGTTTTTCACTTACAACCAAATAATATGCTAAAAAGTTGAACTTTTTTTGTCTTCCTTATTACCTTTCCCTTCTGCTTGTTCTCAGCAACTGAATTCACTACTACTCAGCTCTAACTGTTACCAACTGCCGGTTGGTCCCAGGAAACCAGATCTCAGGCTGAAATGTGGTAACTCCTACCACTGCTCCTGTTTGACTTCCCAGGTATAGATTTCTCTGTCACTGGTCTTAATACTCTCTGATGGATGACGTTATTTCACTGTTTCACCACGTGTTCATCAGCTCACCCTGAGAATAAGATCTGTATAATCAATCCAGTTTCTCCTTAGTTGTTCAATGCATTAAATGTGAGACTAGCATTGTCCCTTACAAATAGTGTTCAATAAGTGTTATGTGTGCTCTTAATTATAGTAATGTTGTTTGAGCTTGTAAATGGCTTTGTAGTCAGTAAGGTAAATGCAACATTTAACTCCTGCTGTCCCCAAAATAAAATTTTTTTTGGCGGGGGGGGGGGGGGGGGGGGGGGGGGGGGGGGGGGGGGGGGGGGGGGGGGGGGGAAGGTCGTACCCTGTCTGGGAATCGAACCCAAGCCGCAGAGTTGAGAGCGCCAAAGCCTAGCCACTACACCACCAGGGAACACCCCCAAAATAATTTGCTTAATACAGATAGACAGTTGAGTTTGTATACAACCAGTAAGGATAATCAAATCAGAACAGAGATAGTATTGATATAATAAGAACTTGACAAGTGTAGCTCAGGAAGAGTGATCAGTTGAAATGTGTATTTTAATGAAGGAAAACTATTTCTTGTCGTGCCTAAATAATCTTTAAAGACTACTAACATACTATTTCTGTTTATCCTTCTAACATTTATATAATCAAGGGCAGATTTCATTAAATCCCTTAGGCATGGATTACATAAATTATTCTGATTACATGCAAAAAGTTTGAGGCATGTGGTATGAGAAGCCATGGTAGGGTACTTAAGAATTGTATCTGTACATTCACAAAACCTGTCCTATCACCAGACTTATTAGTCAAAGAATTCTTCAGGCCTGCTCCCAGTTATCTCAGCCCTTACACAGGCTCCCTAATCTTGAAAGACTTGACAGTCTACTGCAGTCTGTCAGCACTATGGCAATGATACTAACTAACTTCAAGGCTTTCCCAAGAGAAAACACTGACCACTGACCATATTCCTAGATAAGAGGAGTTTTCTACCAACATATTTAAAACTATAGTTCTGTGAAGCAGCCAAAAATCATGTTCCTATTTCCTATTTTAAAACTCCTTTCCACTGGAATAGAACTGAGTAGCCCCATGTTCTCCAGTATTCCTTTTTTATGTCTTTTACAGAGGCACAAAAGGCTGCTTTTATTTATATTCTTAGTGAGTTTCAATACCTGAAAAAGTTACTTTGCAGAAATACTATAAATAGGAAGAATAATAAGGGAGTACCCTACAGAATGCCAGTGCTCAGTACACATTCAGGTCATTGATTAATTGCCTCTCCTCTCAGGTTAGTGACGTGTACAGGAAATGACCTGCAGGACCATGAGGACTGTCAGTGGTTTGCTGGTCACGCTGTGGTTATTTAAACTGCAGCACAAAAGATGCGATGACTCTTCTCCAGTGAGTCAAGGGTCCCTGTCCAATTAAGAGAGAGAAAGGAGGTAAGGCAGACATCCCATGCTGGTCTTTTGTGTAGCAACAGGAGTATGTTTGGGTATTCCTGTGTTTTGATGACTCAGTGGTGAGTCAGTTTTAAAGTTCTATAAAAGGCCTTGTTCAGCTCAGACAGGATTGAGAAATGAGCTCATCCAGTAGCTAGTTGGATAAAGACTACCCAGTAGTGTGTGATACAATCACCCGATTGGTTGTATAAATATGTACATGGAAAAACATACCAATGAAGATAAACTAGTTCCTGAATGCAGAAATCAACTTCACTTGGCAGTCCTCTACTGAGTGCCTATCTATGTTCAAGCACCTTCGGTGTCCTAACCACTCCCTGTTACCTTTATACAGGTCAGAATATGAGAAATGTCCTAAGTACTACAAAGAGCTGGGTGCTTTTGAGGGAGTTAGGAAAGGTATAGTGCCAGCAATGTGGTGGACACAAAGCCAGATGCTTTACATATTTATCTAATCTTTACAGAAACCCTCTGAGTAATTTTATTCACATTTTACAGATGAAGAAAATAAAGCCCAGATAGGTTAAATGCCTGCACCACACAGTCATAGAGCTAGTATTATGGTTCTGAGACTATATTACTACTTGCTTAAAGACTAGCTCTTTCTAGAACCCTAGCAAGAATGAGGTAAGGTCAAAGTGAGAATAACTGGCAGACTTGATGAAGGCAGTGCCATTGGGCCCACTGGAGGGCCAGACTCATTAAGCAGTGTGATGCTAGAGTTCTCTGGACAGCAGAGCACGTATATGTTATGAATGAGGAAAGGACGATCCAGAGAGTCAGACTTGCACCTTTGCTTTTTCATTTTACCATTAAAACCCACATGTATTTTAAATTCTAAAATCAAGAGGAAATATCACAAAGCTTGATACTATCCTGTGTTGTGGAGGGTGTGGGGGGAATGCATTATCTACTATGGTGTAAATGGGTAACATTTTTAGAAGACTGTTTTGATAATTTCTGTTGCAATTTAAATATTGATACTCTAACAAATTTTTAGAACATTTGTACAGATACGTAAAAATAAGTAAAGGAATGTTTATGGCTCTATTAATTCATCCAGTAAACACTTAATGAGATTCTCCTATGGGCCTGGCACTCCTCTGGGCACTGAGAACACGACAGTGAAACAAAACCAAGTTCTTCCTTTCATGAAACTTTTGAGGCCTCTGATGAAGACAGACAATACTTGAGTAAGTAAATGTACAGAAAAATATCAAGTAGTGATAAATTCTATTAAAAAAGAGGCAGAGGGGTTAAGAAATGGTAGAGAGTTAGAGGGAAGTGCTATTTTAAATAGTGTGATCTAGGGAAAAAACCCTTTCTTAGAAGGTGGCATTTAAGGAGGAACTTGAATGAAGTGAGGGAATCAGCCAAATGGAGATCTGGAGGAACTGTATTCTAGGCATCATCTATAATACCAAAAATCAGAAGCCACCCACATGGCCACTAAATACTGAGAAACCACAGTTCACAAAATAATGAGACAGAGCTATATGTAGAAAATGAAAAGATATCTAAGACATAATGAAAAAGTCACAAAACTGTATAATGATTTCATTAAAAAAATAATAAGAAAAAAGTAACCTAAAGCAGCTACATTTACCACAGAAAGTCATCTTGAGAATATACAAAATTATCAAAAAACCTTCACATCTGGAGTTCCCTGGTGGTGTAGTGGCTTAAGGCTGTCAGCACTGCAGCCTGGGTTCGATTCCCGACCAGGGAACTACCCACATACAAACAAACAAACAAACAAACAAAAACCCTTCACTTCTAAGGGTTGTTATATAGATTGAATGAGAGAACATGTCAAAGTGCCAAGGTGCCAACGAAAGAGACAGCCAGGAGGAGGGCCTTACCACTATCTCTAAACAGGGTAGGGCAGACAGAATTATGACACAAGGCCTGAAGACCCATACCTTTGCCTTTCTGATGTTCTTGGAGCTAGCTCTCCTCTCAGGTCACTGATGCCTGAACCCTCCTTTCTTTTCCTCATTTTCCCACATCCCTATCTCCCTCCTGTAGCTTTACACTTGGGAACAGAGCCTATGCTTCTGTTTTCTTAGCCTGAATACTTTGGAGTGATCTTCCTGCCCATCTCAGAAAAGCAGCTTTGTGTTCTGACTGCAGTCTGTGGTGAGGTGCTGATAAGAAAGAGGGCTTCTGGGGTCCCTCTAATTTATGATAGACTGAATTTCTTTTTCAATTTCCTTTTAAATTTCCAATTACAATGGACATTCAATATCATAGTATTAGTTTTAGGTATATAGCATAGTGTTTAGATTTTATGTAATTATGAAGTGATCCCATGATAAGCTTGTCTGACACCATATATCATTATTACAATATTATTGACTATATTCCCTATGCTATACTTTACATCCCCATGACTATATTATAACTGTCAAGGGTAGTTCCCTGGCGGGAATTGAACCCAGGCCGCAGTGTTGAGAGCACTGAAACCTAGCCACTATACCACCAGGGAACTCCCCAATTTATACTTCTTAATCCCTTTACCTTTTTCAACCTATCCCTGTCCTCCCTCCCATCTGGCAACCATCAGTTTGTTCTTTGCATCTATGAGTTTCTGTTTTGTTTGTTCATTTACTATTTTGTTTTATTATAATAGATTCCACATATAAGTAAAATCATATGGTATTTGTCTTTCTCAGTCTAACTTATTTCACTTAGCATAATACTTTCTAGGCCCGCCCATGTTGTCACAAATAGTATGATTTTATTCTTTTTTATGGCCAAGTAATATTCCACTGTAGCTATGTACCATATCTTCTTTATCCATGTATCTGTTGATGGATACTTAGATGCCTCCATATCTTGGCTATTGTACATTATGCCACAGTGAACATAAGGGTGCATTTATCTTTTTTTTTTTTTTTTTTTTTGCTTTTTGGTACGTGGGTAGCTCTCTGACTGGGACTCGAACCCAGGCCGCAGCGCTGACAGCGCCAACGCCAAAGCCTTAAGCCACTACACCATCGGGGAACTCCCGCATTTATCTTTTATAGGCTCACTTCTAAGTGCAGAAGAAAAGGCTTTGTCCCTGGTTACCACCTTCAGTATATTAACTGAGCCAGGAGCTCAGTTTGGTTGATAGGATTGATCACACACACTCTTGCCAGTGTTGACAGAATCACCTACCTCCTTCAAGGTGATTTTGGAAGCAGTGACGCTTTAAGTGTTTGATGTTCACCCCCATTGCCAACCCACCACTACCCAGCTCTGCTTACTTCCAAGGCCCTGTGTGTCCACATGTTTGTCAACCAATTGTTGGAAACAACACAAAAGCACAAACAATGACCAGTCTAAAATATATGCACAAAAAAATGTTCTGTGATCTTACACTGTTTCTAATAATTTTTCAGTTGATTACTTTGGATTTCTATGTAGATAATCATATAGGAAGTCTGTCCAGAAAGTATCCAGCTATGTAATATGAAAAATAGAGGCATTTATTGAAGAAGATACAAGATACAAGAAATAGTGTTCATAGGACAATGACGCCTCAGTCCCCTTCAAAGTAGGCACCTTGAGACCTCACACAGTTCTCCCAGCACCTCTTCTGCTTCCCAAAACACTTTGCAAAATCTTTTGTTGGATTTGCCATCAGCTGCCTTGTTGTATTTTCTTGAATCTCATCAACAGTCTGAAATCTCTTCCCTTGCAAGGTGATTTTAGTTTTGGGAAAAGCCAGAAGTTGCAGGGCACCAAATCTGGGCTTTAGGGGAGCTGAGTCACCTGGGTGATTTGATGTTTCACCAAAACACTCTGCATGAGATGTGAGTCATGGGCAAGTGTGTTGTCATGAGGAAGCTGCCAGTCATTGGTTGCCCATAGCTGCAGCTGTTTCCGTTGTATTGCATCTCTCAACTGATGAAGAACATTTATGTCGTACTTGTACTCTTTATTAATTGTTTGGCCTGGAGGAGCATACTCGTGATGAACAATACCTTTCCAATCAAAACCACAGTTACTGTGTTTCGCTGTGTATAATGTGCTCCCGTGTACAATGTGCAACCTCGTTTTGGGCCCAAACTTTTAGGGGGAAAACTTTCATTTTAATTTTTTTAAATAGGAGAATAGTATAATAAACTTTATAGTTGTGCAATGTCATTTTAATTTTTTAATTCAAATTTTTGTTTATAGTTAGTTACTGTTTTTTGTATTATAAAAGCATTTTAGCATTTCTTTTTTTATTGTTAGACTTATGGGGTGATATTTGTTAGCATTTCTTTTTAACATATTATGATCCAAGAAATTTTATGTGACATATTTGCAAAACACAAGAACAGATACAAGGGGCAAGAAATTTTATGGATAAAATTTTTCTATGTTAATAAAAACCAGGTTGGGAGTTTCTTGATAGTGTAGTGGCTTGGGGCTTTGGCGCTGGCGCTGTTAGTGCTGCGGCCTGGGTTCAATTCCCGGTCGGGGAGTTTCCCACATACCAACAAGCAAAAATAAATAAATAAAAAAATAAATTAAAACCAGGTTATCATATTCGAGGGCATTATTTTGCATATGGATATTGTTATGGATTTCTAGAGTTACATTTTTAACTTAAAGCATAAATAAAAGAATTTAAAACTTTTATATAGATATGGAATTAGTACTACCCATGTATAATGTGAATCCTTATTTTTCCCTCAAAAAATTGTGTATTATACACTGTAAAATATGGTAATATGGTCTTCATCATGCTATGACTCTGCCACACCTTCTTTGGGCATGGAGAACCAAGTGACTTCCATTGGGACAACTGGATTTTTGTTTCCAGATCATAGCCGTAGACCCACAATTCATCTCTGGTTATGATGGGGAAATCTGGTTCATTGGTAGCAGTTGGCAACAAGTCATTAGCAACTGCAACATGATGTACTTTCTGCTCTGGTAGCAGAAATCATGGAATAAATTTTGCCACGATATATTTCATGCCAAGATCCTGTGTCAAAACCTTGGACACAGTGGTTTTTGGAATCCCCAGATCAGCTTCCGGTTCTCACCCTGTCAATCACCGATCTTTGTGGACTGCAGCCCGTCCACGTTCCACGTTCTCAGGTGTTCTGCTCGCTGCAGGTCTTCCAGAACAGGTTCTTGACTATCTTTGAAACGTTTGTACCACACTTTTGTTTGTGCAACGCTCATGGCATCATCCCCAAAAGGCTTATTAGTCATTGAATAGTGTCCGCGGAGGAATGTTCAAGCTTAATGCAAAATTTGATGCAAACTCTTTGCTCTACTCGCTCAGTCACTTTAAATGTGACGGCCACCCAGTACACATTTTCACTCAGTGGCGTCTAGCGCCCCCACTGACTAGTACAGCAAAGTTGTCATCGCTTACACATGCGCATGCATTCCAGTCCACTCTTCTTGGCTGCCAGGTGACATCAATGTCATGCAAACCATTCTTGTTATATTGAAAATGCTGGAAATTTCTGGACAGACAGAAATTGATAATTGTAATTGATAATAATTCTCTTTTTCCTAGTACTTCTGACTCTTGTTTTATTGTCTAATTGGATTAACTATAATAGCACTTTCAGAACATTGAATAATCAGAGAGATGTTCAATGGTTGGTTAGAGCATGGTACTAATAATAGGAGAGGTGATTAGAATCCTTGTCTTGCTGATGACTTTAATGGGGATATTAAGAATAATATTGGTTAATAAGATGTGTGTATATGAGTATACATGCACATGCATAGTATATCTGTTATATCAAAGAAGTTTCCCTTTTATCAAAATATTGATGAGGAGTGAATATTAAATTCTATCAAATTTTTAGCATTTAATTATTCTGCCTTTTCCTCTTTTTACTTATTTATATGGTGAATTCATTTAATGGATTTCCTTATATTATACCACACTATCCTTCCTGAAATAAATGTACATAGTCAAGTTGTTTTTAAACTATATTGCAAAATTATGTTCATATATTTTGTTTAGGCATTTTGCATCTGGTATGTGGGTAGCTCCCTGGCTGGGAATCGAACCCAGGCTGCAGCGCTGACAGTGCCAGCACCGAAACCTTAAGCCACTACACCACCAGGGAACTCCTGGCATTTTGCATCTGTATTTCTAAAAGGGGCTTGTTCATAGTTTTTCTGTTGAATAATCTTTATAAGATTTTGGCTTCATGAAACACTGGGATGTTTACTTCTTTTGCTATGCTTTGGAGTAGCTTTAATAGTATGAGAAATACTGATTCCTTGACAGTTTGAAAGAAGTTGCTCATTAATATATCTAGGTTTGGCATTTTGTTTTCCTTTGAGGTATAGCTTTTCATAGCTTATTTTTTAAAATTTATTTTTATTGTTAGACTTATTGGGGTGACATCTGTTAGCAAGGATTACATAGGTCTCAGGCATACAATCCAATGACAACTCCATTGTCAACTTGTTGTGTAATAATTTCACCACCCAACGTGTCCTCTCTTTCCATCTTGACAGCTTTTGTCCATGATAATTTATCTGTTTAGGTTTTCTACTTTTTTTTTTTTTAGTCTCTATTGGTAATTTATATTTCCTTGAGTATTATCCATTTCATTCAAATTTTAAGTTGTATTACCATAGGATTGGGCAAAGTATTCCCTTGAATTTCTCATCATTTCCTCTGTACGCATGGTTATAAACTCTTTCCTAATTTAAGTATTTATGTTATGTCTTTCTTTTTTATTATATTAGCTAGTAGTTTATCACTTTTATTGTTTGCTTCCTCCTGCCCACAAAGAACTGATAATTCATCAATTATGCTGTTTTTCTGATTTTGAAATAATTCATTTTGCTTTTATCTTTATTAATTTCTTTCACTTTTTAAAAAATTTTGCTTTGCTGTGACTTTCTTCTCTTCTAATTTTCTGCATTGTCTACTTTGTTAATGAACTTTTATTTTTTTCTTATTCAGCAATAAAAGTGTTTAAAGTCACACATTTTCTTGTGAATACAACTTTGGCTACATTCCATAAGTAGTGTTTCATTGAGTTATTTTGAAAATAGTCTCTAATTTAGTTTTTTAAACTTTGTATTGAAATACAGTACACATACAATAAAGCAAACATATCAAAATACATAGAGTTTGGTGAATATTTACAACTTCGAGACCCAGATTGAGAAACAGAACCTTATCAACACCGAGGACCAGGCACATAATTTACAGGGCCCAGTGAGAAATGAAAATGCAGTGTTAAGATTTTACTAAGAACTTTCAGATGATGACAGTAGAGCATTAAACCAACTGCAGGGGCTCTCTAAGTGCAGGACCCTGTGCCCGTGAAGGTGGCCCTGCCAACATCCCTCTGGGCTCTCTTCCCATCCCTAAGCCCACCTACCACCAAGGGTATCCATTATCCTGACTTCAGACAGCAAGAATAGTTTTGCCTGCACCCTTTTGTGTCTAACATCTTTTGCTCAGCATTGTATTTGTGAGGATCATCTGTACTTTTACTAGAAGTTGAAGATCATACATTCTCATTGCTGTATAGTTAAAACTAGTCTGTAATTCAGTTTTGGTGTGCCACTGATTGAAAAGT
This sequence comes from Lyroderma lyra, assembly GCA_004026885.1. Classification (NCBI taxonomy): domain Eukaryota; kingdom Metazoa; phylum Chordata; class Mammalia; order Chiroptera; family Megadermatidae; genus Lyroderma; species Lyroderma lyra. The sequence continues at coordinate 474,669 of PVJL010000284.1, forward strand.
TGTTTAGGATAACTTGAAAACTTTTCCTAGTGTTTGAGCAAATTAGGCTAAGGTCTAACTTCCTAGTTTCAGGCTCTTTTTCCTCCTTAATCATAGAACATATAGTATGAGTAAGACACAGTGAGCTGTATTCCCTCCTCATGTTCTGATACCCAATAAGGATGAAAGAGAAAGAAAGCTAGCTAAGAGGGTAGGTTTTTTTTTTTGTTGTTTGTGTTTTTTGTTTGTTTGTTTTTTAAATATGGGTGGTTCCCTGGCTGGGAATCTAACCCAGGCCTCAGTGTTGACAGCACCGAAGCCTTAAGCCACTACACCACCAGGGAACTCCCCAAAGAGGGTAGTTAAAGCCAACAGTTTTTTAAAACCTCTCCAGAGAAAGTTTTGTTTTTTTTTTACACACGGATTGTTGCAGATAAAGGGGCTGAAATTGTCAAGGAAACTGGAAAGAAATTGGGTCCTGCCCTGTCAGGGGAGGCATAGCGCTTCTATCATGGATCTGAACAGGGGGAGGTCCTTTTCATGTCCCTTACCTCGGGTAGTCTTGGCTAAGTGACCAGTGGGCCTTTCTACTTATGGGGGCAGCTGAGTGCCTTTCTGACATTGAGAATGGCTGAATATTTAGGGTTGAGTAGCCCACCAGCCCTTGAAAAATATTTTGCTAAAGCCAATCACAGTTTTACATTCAAACCTAATGTTGGAGCCTAAATTCAAACTATTTTATTATAACCAACTTGTACTAGTCAGCCTGTAGCTCAAATTTGATGGTCAACCATAGAAACATTTTCAACAAAGTGCTATTTGTTTGAGGTAGAGGGCCTCAATAATGTCATTGGGATTCGTTCCTAAAAACAACAATTTCATTTACTTTTAAACAGATAATAAAAAGTTCATAATACAAAATTCAAAAGGCTCAGTAAGGTATCCAGTGAAAAGTCTCCTTTTCACCCCCACCTTCCTGCCTATTTCCCAGAGGCAACCAACATTATTATTTTCTTGTATATTGTTTCAGAAATAGTCTATGCAAACATAGATGATCTTTTACATATTTTTAGAAGAAATTATAGCATATTATGCATACCATTCTGCACTTAATCATTTTTGTAGAGTGTTTCATAGTAATGCTTACAAGACTACATTATTCTTAGTAAAGGCTGCAAAGTATTCCATAGTCTGTATGAACCATAATTTTTAAAAAGTTTTGTTTTCTTTTTTAAAAGAAGCTTCATTGAAGTAAATTTACATACCATAACATTTATCTATTGAAAGTACAAAATTCAATTATTTTTAGTTATAGAACTATCATCACCACAATCCAGATTTAGAACATTTCTGTCACTCCAAAAAGTTGTCTTGTGCCCATATTTATCGTTTAATCATTTAATTAAACTTTCTTTTTCCTTTTCAGTAATTCATTTTAACATTTCCTGGAGTTGTGATACTTTGCTTTACTATCCAGCACTGGGTAGGATTTAGAATGATGAAGATGTGTTAGGTGAGCATTTCAAACCTCATATAGTATAGAACCTCTCTTCTATTCATAGCTGAGCATTTCAGTCTAGTGAGATTTTGTTTCCTTTCTTACTTTTTGTTTTGTTTTGTTTGGGGTTTTTTTTTTGGGGGGGGGGGGTAGTTCCCTGGCTGGGAATTGAACCCAGGCCACAGCGTTGAGCGCACCGAAGCCTAGCCACTGCACCACCCAGATCCTCTCTTTGAAAAGGTAGCTATTCTTTTCATTCAATGCTGTTTTGAATTGGGAGGGTGAGATACGGGAGATACTGAATATTCTGCCAGTAAGCTGCTGGCTTTTCCTCCTCCTTTCTCTCTTTATGGAAACTAGTACAGTCTTAAGGACAATAGGTAGGTTAGAGGAGATGGGCAAGCATCTGCTGTCTCCCTCCAGGAGATGGTTGGTCAGGACAGACAGTAGCTACGTCACAAGAGAGGCGGGAAGTAGAAAGCCAGTGACCTCTTCATATTTACTAACACACCATCTCAGATAGGCACCCTTCTTTTGGCTGATGGTTACCAGGGCTGATCAGAGAGTGTGTGTATCTTGTTCTACTCACGGCCTATGGCAAGCATGCCTACCTGCAATGAAATAGATAGCGGCCAAAGGATACATACCTGCGAGGGAACAGCACTGCCCAGAAGGTGAAAATATTATAGATTGGTCCATTGCTGTGGGTTTGCATTTCTCCATATTTTTCCTCAATTGTACTCACTATTCTCTTGTCTCAAATTAAACGTTATCCATAGTTAGTGCTCCAGAATGGGAAATGTCACACTGAAGTATACAGTTTAAAAAAGAAGATTTTGGAGGCTTCTTCTTTCTCGTCTGCGGTGCCAGCCCGTTTCCAGTGCTCGTAATGCCGCGGGCCCAGCCAAGGGCAAGGAACAGTCGTGGATGAGCCTCAGATGAGCTGTGGGTTCGCGCTCTTCTGATCTCCTGGGCCCGGCCCACCTGAAGAAATGAGTGGTGGATTGGCCCCAAGTAAGAGCACTGTGTGTGTATCCAACTTGCCCTTTTCCCTGACCAACAATGACTTATACCGGGGTTACTATAATGAAAGACAAAGATACCAGGAAGAGTAAAGGAGTTGCATTTATTTTATTTTTGAATAAAGACTCTGCACAAAACTGTACCAGGGCAATAAACAACAAACAGTTATTTGGTAGAGTGATAAAAGCAAGCATTGCTATTGACAATGGAAGAGCAGCTGAGTTCATCCGAAGACGAAACTACTTTGATAAATCTAAGTGTTATGAATGTGGGGAAGGTGGACACTTAAGTTATGCCTGTCCTAAAAATATGCTTGGAGAACGTGAACCTCCAAAAAAGAAGAAAGACAAAAAGAAAAAAAAGAAAATTCCTGGAGCGGAAGGCGAAATTGAAGAAGTAGAAGAAAGTGAAGATGAAGGGGAAGATCCTGCACTGGACAGCCTCAGTCAGGCCATAGCTTTCCAGCAAGCCAAAATTGAAGAAGAGCAAAGAAAATGGAAATCCAATTCAGGGGGTCCTTCAACATCAAATAAGTCAAGACGCCCAAGGATAAAGAAAAACACATATTTCAGCGATGAGGAAGAACTTAGTGATTAAAGTTATATTTATTATGTAAATATCATTAAATTTTTTTTAAATCTTGGAGTATCAATTTTAGTGAGGACTAAAGATTACTTTTAGAATTTGAGCATAAGACTACTTAGTACCAAATAATTTTTTACTTAAAATAGTTCAGAGGAGATTGAAAAGAAGGGTTTC